>JAMFLL010001262.1:0-18162 GCA_027475725.1 Pythium rhizo-oryzae | reverse complement strand
CGGCCATCACATCAGCGACTGCACGCGAGGCGAAGGGGGACCACGAATTCGGACGGAGGCCAACTCGGCATAGCATCGATGCAACCCCGAACATCGATTTCTGCTGGAAACTTGTCCTGTCGAACGCTGGGAAGCCACCAAGTAGCTTATTGGCAGCAAGCTGGATAACATTTGTAGGAGAATCTTTCTCTGTCCAATCACGAAGCTTCACGCGGTCCCACAAAGGTCGACCCACGCTCACCAGTACTGGCCACGCGTCAGCGGACTCTCGGAGGACCAGCCCTTGGTAGAATCCGACAGTCGTGAGACCATTGCGCTGTGCTTGCTCCTTCAGTGTCTCAAGCCGAATATCCATCGTGTGGGTGAGCACAAACGGTGGATATAATACGCTCTTTCCCCTCGGACCTCGACTTGCATGATCTTGAGCTACCGGTGGTACGAAGTTGGCAACTTTTGCATTTGTGTCAACCAGCACCGCGAACAGTCTGGCTAAAGTGCCATACTTTTGCCAGATTTGAAGTGATGCTCGATGTAATGCGTATCGAAGCCATCGAAACCACTCACTAGAGTCGCCATCATCTCGCTTGAGCAGGTACCGTGCCTCATCAATCGCCAGCACGACGGTACGAGAAGCCAGCATGTTGTGAGGTTCGGTTGTATCATCCTCCAAGTGCTCTTGGAGCCGCGTGCGAGTCACCGTATCTGGTGTGTTGTGATCAAATAGAGCAAACCACTCTGCACCAACCGAGCCCCAGTTGACGTGAGCATAGTCGTAGACGCGAAACAGCCGAGCCGTCAATTCTTGGATGTTGTCCCTCTGGGAGATGTTATCAGTGGCAGGAAAGAAATAGTTCCGCAGATTGAGCGTTGCTTTTGGATACCCTGATTGGCTTCTTGGGCGCAAGCACATGTATAGCACTTTCATCTTGGCATCTGGATCATCTTTAGTAGCGTTCGCAAGTTCCCGCAACACGCGGCTCTTACCAAACCCTGAACTCTGCACGATGGTGATGTAGGGGAACTTGAACCTGTCTGGATTAGTGGTCGTTGCTGTTGCGCATTTGTCGATGTACGCCTCGAGTTGCTTCAGAATCAAGTCTCCGCCAATGTATGCGCGTGTGAACTCAAAGTGGCACCGTTCGATCTGAGCTTGCTCACCTTGCTCTTCATCTTGTTCGAAGCTTTGGGTACCGCTTGCCTCGAAATGAGGGAACTGTTCCGACGCCTCTGCCTCTGCTTCCAAAAAGTTTCCCAGCGCCTGCGCCCACTCGGGCCCGATGCCGTACGCGGCCATCACGCTGGAGACGACATAATACCACCCAACTTTTGGAACAAGCGCTTGAGGTTGGAGATCGAGTCTTCTCTGGTTCGTGTCGGCGGCGATCGCGTGCTTCTCCACCAGCCACAGGAAGGCCACGCGCGCTATCCAGTCGGCGATCGCCGCGACTTGGACCGCCGTCGTGTTGTCCATACCGGATTTGGGCGCGGCCTCCGTGCTCTGCCTCTGCCCCGTGCACGGCCGCCTGCAATCGGCTCTGGTGCGCGCGTGCGTTTGTGTTCTTTTTGAACACAACTTCACTGTGAATGTTCAACAAGGGAGGTTAGGTCACTGTTGCGAGGTCTCTCAGCGACTGTCACTCACTCACTCACTACAAGTACACCATACAAATGGACCCTTTTGGCCACTAAAAATGCGATTGGATTCCTGCCAATGTCCATCAAGGGAGAACGACGGCGCCAGCATGTGTGAACAGCTTCGTTTCTGCTCGCGGCAAGTGCGGCGTGCTTTGCCTCCGTGACCAAAACCGAGACCGACAACGCCATGCCAGACATGACCAGCCCTGTCTTAAGACTCTTCGGACCGCGTGGTCGCGGAGCTCTGTGATGGGCGGTAGCACGAGCAAGTCGGCCAAGTGGGTGTCCACGCGCACGTCAGTGGTCGAAGAAACGCGTCGCGCTCCTGCGGTTTCATTGTGCGTGTTAACAATGTGCCGGGGCAGCAGCAGCAGCAAGGCCTTGCCGTTCTTCAGGAGCAGCAGCGCATCGTTCGAGGACATTGGTAGCGATCGTGATCCATGCGAGTGTGGCCTCGAACGCGTTCGCTCGCAAACGGCATGGGACCTTCTTGACGTAGCCACCACTCTGGAGCTCCTGGCGCCGGAAAGGGAGGTCGTTGTGCGACAAAAGCAGCAGAGGCAGCAGAGCACGCTGTGGCGTACCGCTCGCGAGCTGAGCGGGACACTTGCGCTCCTGCATGGCTTCCAGGAGCTGCTCGAACAGCGCCTTCATGCGCAGCGTCTCGCATACAAGCTGCTCGTGACGAGCACAAACGGGGTGACTTGTGCCACCCCCAGTCGGTGTACGTGGGGCTCTTGAGATCGCCCTCATAGCGCTCCGGCTTCTGCAGCAGCGCCACCGCTTCCTTGTAAAGCTTGTGCATGGACGTGCCGTCGCCTTCTTTTGTCACCGGCTTTGGGCGCTAGCATGACTGATGCTGCAGCCGCACTCCTCCTCCTCTTTTGTGCATCGTCCGATAACGACACCCAACTTACTTCCTTCGGGTCGCAACACGAAAACCACCACGCCACCCAACCCACCACTTCTTCATGTGCAAACAAAGAGTCGAGTACAGCCTCTCGGCGCTGCAGTCGCTGAAGACCCAAAGCGAAGAATGGAACAAGTCGTCCACGGCAAAGGCACGGTCGTGGAGAGCTCACACACGTGCTCCAGAACCTCTCCAACCTGCTCTGATCGCATCATCTCCATGGCTTGCACCAGCAGGCTCGTTTTGTTCATGCTCACGCACGATATATTAGAACCGCATTTGTGCGAATCAGACAGCATTATAGGCACGTTCCTATCCATTGCTGTTATAAACTGGAACGGTGGCTGTTCGCACTGTGGTCCTCATTTCCCGGAGACCATGGAGGCGTGGGTGCGCGCCAAGGTCGAGGCGCTGGGCCTGGACGCCGACGTGTACGTGGACTATGCGCGCGGCATCCTCGAGGACGAGGACATGGACGTGCCGGAGCGCGTCCAGAGCGTGATCGCGGTTTTTGCGGGCGCTGCCGACGGGCTCGCGAGCGACGCGGCGATCGCGCGCGAGCTGGACGAACCCGCAATGGTCGCGGCCGTCGAGCGCCTGCTGCAGGACGCCAAGCAGCAGCAGAAGCAGGACGAGGAGCTCAAGCGCGCCGAGGCGCAGCTGCGCGACCTCCAGATCCGCGAGCACGAGAAGAAAGAGGCCGAGGCCGCGCGCGAGAAGGAGAAGGAGAAGCTGCTCGCGCGCCAGAACATGTACGTGTGGCCAACGAGTGGAGGAATAGGCCACGCCATTTACTAGACTCACGCGGCTGTGGCGGTTGTGGTGCTGTGTAGGTCGCGGGAGGAGCTCGCGGCGCGCGAGAAGCTGATCAGCGCGTACGGCTTCAGCGCCATCTCGGAGTTTGACGAGGACGGCAACATCATCAAGACCAAGGACAAGGTGGGTGTGCTGTCGAGGGCTCTATTGGTCTGTCAGGATTCGTACTCAGAAGTAATGACAATGGTCGGGGTGTGCAGGATAAGGATGCGGCCGGTTTGGAGCCGGCGGGCCAGAACACGAACCGCCAGCGCGTGCAGCAGGCGCAGCAGGACATGCGCGTCAAGATGAAGAAGGAGCACGAGAAGAAGGTGGCGCGCGAGAAGGAGCTGCTGGAGCAGGACCGGCTGCGCAAAGACAAGGCCAAAAAGCGCACGATGAAGCGCGAGAAGCAGCGCGGTGCCGGGTAAATCTGCCCGAACGCGCGCTCTCAATGGACGTTTTGGTTTTGGTGCACCCGCTCGCTAGCCATCGGAGGCTCGTGTCATCTTCTCTATGTCGTAGGGAATGGGGAGGAACCAGTGTTTTTCAAGCTGATACAATTTATTCTGACCCCACAGTTTATCCAGGGCATCCGAGTCAATCGGCGGCCTTCCTCTGGTTGCTCTCGGGCTTCTTCTCGAGGAGCTGGATGTGGTACTCGTCGAGCTGCTGCGTGGTCACGGGGCCGGGCGAGTTGGTCATGAGCTCGTTGCCCGTGGACGACTTGGGGAACGCGATCACGTCGCGCAACGACGGCGCGCCGCACAGGATCGCGACGAGACGGTCGAGGCCCAGCGCGATGCCGCCGTGCGGCGGCGCGCCGTGGCTCAGCGCCTGCAGCAAGTGCTCGAAGCTCTGGCGCTGCAGCTGCGGCAAGTCGAGCACGTCCTCGAACACTGCCTGCTGGAGCGCAGCGTTGTGGATACGGATCGAGCCGCCGCCGAGCTCCCAGCCGTTGCACACGATGTCGTAGTGCTGCGCGCGCAGCTGCAGCAGCTTGTCGACAGTCTCCGGATCCTGGAGCAGCGAGCCCTTCTCTGGCCCGTGCGCCGCCAGCAGCTCGTCCAGCACGACGGCGCTCTCGTCCGTCGGGGCCGTGAACGGGTGATGGGTCGCGGACAACGCGACCTCGCCGTCCGCGGCGTCCTCACTGCGTTCAAACATGGGGAAGTTGACGACCCACAGATGGTTAAAGTTGTCCGGCGCGAGCTCCTTTTCGAGGTAGCCCTTGGAGAGCAGCAGCTGCGAGCAGTGGGTGCGCATGCGGCCGAGCAAGTTGGTCACGTCGTCGTACGCGCCAGCTGAGAACAGAAGCACATCGCCTTCTTCGACGTCGAGCCGCGCGTTGAGCGCGTCCATCTCGCTCACACTCAGCTTCTTCGCGAGCGACGACTTCCACTGCTTGTCGGCCTCGACCTTCACGACGAAGAGCGGCGTCTTGCCGAGTCGCTTGGCAGTCTTCTCGAGCTCATCGAGTTCCTTGCGCGAGAACCCCTTGACACCCAAGTGCTTGGCGTTGATCGCGCGGACAGCACCACGCTTTGTCGCAAGTGCCTGAGCGAAGTGCGGGAACTCGCTTTGCGCGAGCACGTCGCCCACGTCCTGAAGCTCCAGGCCGTATCGTGTGTCCGGCTTGTCGACGCCGAAGCGGTGCATGGCCTCGCGGAATGACATGCGCGGGAAGTCGACGTCGGCCAGTTCCTTGCCCGCAGCCTTCCAGATGTTCTTGACCATGCGCTCAACGAGCCCCATGAGGTCGTCCTGCTTGACGAACGACATCTCGATATCGATCTGCGTAAACTCGGGCTGGCGGTCGGCGCGGCCGCCTTCGTCGCGGTAGCAGCGCGCGAGCTGGAAGTAGCGGTCCAGGCCGCCGACCATCAGCAGCTGCTTGTACTGCTGCGGGCTCTGCGTGAGCGCGTAGAACTGGCCGCGCGAGCGTGTGGGCACGAGGAACTCGCGCGCGCCCTCGGGTGTGCTCTTGAAGAGCGTGGGCGTCTCGATCTCGACGAAGCCTTCGCCGCACAGAAAGTTGCGCGTCGCGAGCGCGACTTCCGAGCGCAGCACGAGGTTCTGCTGCAGCTGCTGACGTCGCAGATCCAAGTACCGATGACGCAAGCGCGTCTCCTCACTCGCGATCTCGGAGCCGGTCGCGACCTGCAGCGGCAGGCTCGCGGTGGTCGTGTTCAGCGACTGCAAGCTATCCACCAGCACTTCCACGTCGCCCGTAGCCATCTTGTCGTTGCGCATGTTGTCCGGACGCGCACGCACGACGCCCGTGGCCTGGATCACGGACTCGGGGCGAAGGGCGTTGAAGACCTCGGCTATATGCACATAGTGAGCCCATACTTGTCAAACACGCGTGGTAAAATCGTACCACAACAGCCTCGAACGCACCGGTCTTGGCGTCCAGCGACGCCTTCTCCACGACGAGCTGGGTGATGCCGTAGCGGTCGCGCAGCGAGATGAACGAAATCGGGCCGAACGGACGCACGGCGTCGACCCAGCCGCTGAGCACGACGCGCGCGCCGGCGTGGTCGTCGCGGCGCAGCTCGCCGCACGTGTGCGAGCGAAACGCGCTGGTGGTCGCGGCGCGCGCGAACGGCGGCGGCGATCGCCGCGAGAGGCGGGACACGCCGCTGTGCGGATACACAAACGCACAGCCTCATTAATTTACAGGCCCAGAGGTGTATTGGAGGCACGCAGCAGCAGTGTCGCCATAGCGTACCGAGCGAGCAGCGAGCGTGGCGCGAGCATCTTGGGCGAAGTGATTGATTGACGACCTCAGAGCCGTCCGTGCTGAGCCCCAAGCAGCTCCGACCATCACTCTGGCGCCAATGGATCAGAAAATACCGGTTCCAGTTCTGAGTTGGTCTCATGTCACTCTAGAGAGGGACATGCCACAATCGTTTTGTTGGCGCTCGGTCGACCGGCGTTCCCAGGCAATTGAATAGCTACCAACAGAGGCGACGATGGGCGGCGGCGTGGTGCTCGCGGCGACGCGCGATGTGGTCGCGATGATCCGCAACTCGACGCTCTTTGTGCTGACGCTGACGGAGGGCAAGCCGGTGCTGCGCTGCTCGCAGGAGCTGCTGGCGAACTTGCCGACGAGCGCGGACGCCGGCGAGCAGCAGGACGACGACGAGACCGTGGCCGAGAACAAGCAGCACCCGGCCAAGCAGGGCGTGACCGCCACGGCGTTCTTCCAGCCGGACGCCGCCAACGACGACGTGTTCGCGCTGCTGCTGCTCGTGGACGAGCGCCGCCTCGTGCACTATGAGGCCAACGTCGCGGCCAAGACCGTTGAGCTCAAGACCATGCGCGTCATGCCGCGCAACTCGACCTGCATGACCGTGACGCGGCTTTCGGTGGACGGTGCGACCAAGCATGTCGTGGTCGTGGGCGAGAAGACGGGCGAGGCCGTGGCTATGCCGTTCCCGGACCTCAAGCGCGAGCGCAAGACGCTGATGGGCCACACGACCTCGATGATCACGTTCATGGCGCCCACCAAGGACGCGAGCCTGCTGCTCACGGCCGACCGCGACGAGAAGATCCGCGTCTCGCACTTCCCGCGCACGGCGCTCGTGCAGAGCTACTGCCTGGGCCACAAGGCCGCGCTCACGCGCGTGGTCAGCAGCTACGCCACACCCGAGCTCGCCGTATCGACGTCGCTGGACAACACGGTGCGCCTCTGGGACGTGACCTCGGGCACCCTGCTGGCCACGCACGACCTCATTGCGGACAGCGAAGACCAGGACGCGCTCATCAATGTGTCACTTTCGATCTGCCCCGTGAAGAACCTTGTCGTCATCGTCATCAACAACCGCGAGCTGCGGTTCTTTGCGATTGAGAAGGTCGGCGACGCGGACGCGTTCACGCTCGTGCCCAAGGCGCTGTCGGCCCAGATCCAGTCGTACGTCGCGGCCCACGAGCCGAGTGAGGCCGCGTTCACAGAGCACGGCGCACTGGTGTTCGCGTACCGCAAGTCGCCGTTCCTGCGGGTCTTTGACGTGTCCAAGATCACCGAGAGCAACGTCGCGCTGAGCGAGCGCAGCGCCCACGAAGAGCTCACGCGGCTGCGCAAGGAAGCCGCTGCGATCGGTGCGTTACGGTCGTGCCCTGTATCCATTCTGTGTGTGTCCATTGCTAACCCTGTTTGCCTGTGCTTTCTCAGAGTTGCCCAAGGAGGTCAAGGTTACGGCCGAGGACGACGACACGGAGGGTGGCCTCAAGAAGAAGAAGGTCAAGCTCAACGACTGGAAGTCCAAGATGCCGGCGACCACGAACTAGATGGCCGTACACGCACTGTGGCTGACGACAGAGAAAAGAACACACTGAGACACACACAAAGTAAAACAAAAGACCGCCGTTAGATGAGCTCCACGTGGCAGTACTGGGTTGTGATCTCGCGCATCACGCGCTCAAGTTGATTCTGGAGGCGCTCCAGATCGGAGTCTTCGACAAACTGCACTTTGGTTTTCACTGTCGGCGCACCATTCGTTGTGTTGGACTCGCGTTTGCGATCGAGGAAGAGCGCCTTGGGGTCCACAAGCTCGTTGGTCACGATGTCATGGCGCAGTTTGTCCATTTTTTCGTCCATTTTGGCCTGCTGCGTCCGGGTTTTGGCCTTTTGTTGCCACTTTTTCTTCTCGGCCGCGTGCAAATTCGTTAAATGCTGGTAAAGTTCGGCGCTTTGCTCGAGTGCGGTCTTGGCGTGGAGGATATCGGCGTATAGCGTCACGTACTGCGATTCCAGGACAGCCGTGGCGTCCTCGGTGTCGCTCGATAGAGGGGCGTACTGCAGCACGAGCCCGTTGATCCACTTGTAGAAGAGCTTCTCGTCTTCGATCATCTGTAGCCTACAACCCCAGTCGATCCGATATTGCCCAGTGGTTAGTTTAAGCGACTGTGCTGGTGGGACTCTCATTATTGAACATACCTCTCGCTTAGCACGCGCACGTGAAGCTCCAGTTGGCTCTTGCCGTCGGCAAACACTTGCAGCGCGTACGCTGGGAGCAGCTCGTCTTCACCGACCGCGCCATTTGCACGCTGCTTCTCCTCGAGGCGCACCATCATCCGTTCAAACTCACCGCGTGCCGACTGGAGTGCGCGGTGGTGCGCGTGGATACGCCCGAGCAGTACCTGTAGCTGATTCAGGCGCGCGGTCATATCGAAGTCGCCTCGTATCCGCTCCCCGAGCCGCCCGGACGACTCCGCAACCTGCACCACTGCGTCCATCACGGTCGACGCGGGAAGTGAGACTTCGTTTGGGTACGGAGGAAGCCGTGGCATCGCGTTGGTCGATGCCGATCCGCTTTGAATGTAAATGGTGAGAATGGCCTGATGCTGGCGCTCGAAGAACCTCGTGTGGGCCAGCAGCCACGCGAGCGCGAGCAGCAGCACACTCGCCGAAGTATCCTCCTGGGTGCTGTAGAAAGCTCGACACACGAAACCCCACTCGTAGAGGTAGTGTCGCGTGAGCTCTTGCCACATGGCCAGCGATTCCGCCGACGGTGTCGTCTGTGCCTCGCGCATCGCGTCCACGTCGACGTCAAACTCTAGCAAAGCGATCAGCACGAGGTCGTGGAGCAGCCTCCACAGAAGCGCACGCTCATGCTACGCGGCGCACGCGAAGCCACGCGCAGACAGATACAGAAACCCAGAGACACCATGAGGACGCCGACAAAGGAGACATCCAGAGCGCGACGAGCTTACCGAGGTGAGACCGTCCTTCTTGGCCCTGCGTAAGAGATCGAGCGAGATCCCGTCGATGCCTACGGATCGCAGCGCCGCGAGCAGCAGCCGCCCAAACGGCGGCGCCGACGGAGACCCGCGCGGACTGGCGCGCGGCGGCGGCGGCGACGGTGCTTTGGCCTTGGTGGCGGAGGCACGCTTCATTTTATGCGTTTGGGCATCGATGTGCTCACTAACCAATTAGCCTTTTGAAGACTAGGAGAATGAATGTTTTGAGACTAGGCTAGACTATTCAAACCACTTCAATGTGCAGTGGCTATCATGCGAAGCAGAGTCTCCTCTGCGCACTGGTAGAGTCGAGAGGAAGATGTCGGCCGTTGCTTCTAGTGGACAGTGCGTGGGCCACGAGGGAGCATCTCCAAATCGCCCCAGCTGGTCGCGCTGCCGTTCAAAAGTGACGAAAGGAAGAGTCCGGCGTATTAGCCTGGTTTGTGACCGAATCCGGGATCAGAGGAAGGCCATTTCGCTTGTCGGGCGACCGTGGCCCCCGATTTGAGTTGGCCTGGTTTCGCCGCTGGCATACGAGAGTGCGTGCGGGCGCCATGGCTTCAGCAAATCTGATGCATCCCAGCGGCTGTTGGCCCACGACCCGGAAGGAAGAGCCGAGCGAGCGCGAGCTCAGCTTCCGGCGTATCAGAGGAAAAGGTCACGTACACGTCGAGAAGCGTGTCGCGGATCCACTTGGTGGCCAGTCCCACGAACGCAACACGCGCAACTCGCTCCGTGGCGCCCGGCACACCCACGCCCCTCTCCTCTCTGCCTCTTTCTCTCTGCAGTGGACAGTGCGCGCATCCTCGCTTATGCCACATGCACTGCTTGGTGCGATCGGAGACACTCGAGGTACGAACGCTATCCGCACTGGGTGTGGGGGCAAGCTCTCCGGAAGAAGCTCCGCAGGCCATTCCCAGTGAGACACCGCGTGGCCGTTTTTTCAGCTTCAACTCACTCGCGTGGCGTTGACGGATTAGATCTCAGGACGCCCCGCCTCAGGACGTCCGTGTCTCCGGACTTGACAAGTGGGCTTCTCCCTGGGTGGGATCCGGAGATCCCTGAGGCGGGCAGCTCTCGACCCTGCGCCCATCGAGACGCGATGGACAGACATCCAGCGCGTGGGCCAAGCGGACCAAACGCCGGCGACTGCGACACGCCGCCGGGAAACAGCCCGAAGAACCAAGAACAAGCGCGCAAAACCCCTTTAGACCGGTTACGTACACCCCAAACGCACCGATTGCGCCGGTGTAACCAACCAGCCTCATGGGTCCACAGCGGCAGAGCCACGAGCGCACGAGTGACCCAACCCGTTGACGCGACGGAGAAGCGGGGACGCAACTCCAGAGCCCCTCGCTGTACCCACGAAACGGAACACTTGCGCTCGGTCGAATCTAAAATTCACCGGATCCGTGCCGCAACGCCCAGTTGCGCCCTGGACGCTCCAGACCGCCCAGCAACGATGGTGTGGGCCGGTTTACGCGGTGGTGGGTTACACTGCCGGCTTTGATTCCCAATCTTGGGCGCCCAATGGGGTCCTGAGAAGGGACCACGGATGCGGGAGGGGATCAAATGCGGTCACGCTCGGTTTACAGACGCGTGGGATAGTGACTAGCCTGGTATTTGTATGTGTCAGTATTGACAGCGTCCTTAGAGCCAGCGATTAGTTGATGGGATGGGTTCGACTCCAATCAAAGCGGGCTAGGGCTCATGCAGGCGAGCAGGTGCCCGTCTCAAACCGACAGCTGACCACAAGTCCGCGATCACCCCTTTTAAAGGGTTTCATGGCACTCTCTACAACGGGTTCTAAATAGGCCACATACAATCAGCAAGTACAAGGCAGCACGGCTCAACGGGTTTACGGCCCTGGAACGTGTCGCACCCCGGTGCAGACGACTGACGGCTTACGCGAATACACCCGGCGAGCGGGGCCGCTCCCCGTTCCTCCGCCCCCCTCCTTGAGCCTCGGGGGACTCCGAAGAGCCCCCGTGGGTGGCCGTGCTCACAGTCCCGAACCGAGCAAGCGTCGGAGAAGACCGGTCTAACCATGGTTCATTCTCGCAACGACGCCGCCCCGCCCACATCCTCGTCGCGGTTAGTTTTAGACGCCGACCGGTCTAACCTCCCAGGTGAGACCGTCGCCGTCGCCCAGCAGCTCTCGACCATGGAGATCGACAACCGCAGAGACCGTCGCCGTCGCCCAGCAGCTCTCGACCATGGAGATCGACAACCGCAGCTCGGCGCTGCTGCGCCACCGCCTCTTCCCGCGCGCCATGGCATGGAACGTCCACCAGGCCGCCCAGCACGGCGGCGCGCGCTACGAGGACGACCTCGCGTACCCCCCGCGCGACGAGTACGCGTCCGGGTACGCCGCCGACGCGCGCCTCCCGCCGTTCAAGACACCCAAGCGCCACGCCACGGGCTCCCCGATGTCCGCGCTCGCGCCGCCGCCGCCGCGCGGCGACGACCGCGAGCGCCTCTTCCGCACCATCGGCAAGTGGCTCGACCAGCGCCCGCCGGCCGACGACGACCGCGCGTTCGCCGCTCGCGCTCGCCACCAGTACCCCCAGCACCCCCAGCAAAACCACTACGAGACGGCCCCCCAGCAGTACGCCCCGCAGGAGTACATGTCCGGGTACGAGCGCCCGTACGCGTCGGAGCCACCCGTTATGCCCCGCGGCCCGACGCTCCACGGTAGCGGCTCCATCTTCGACATGTTCAAGCTCCACCAGCAGGGCCGCAGCGGCAGCCCGTCACCCTCCGCGTACACGGCCAGCAGCTCACGCACCGTGTCCATGTCGTCCTACCCATCGCCGACGCACTCCCACTCGTCCACGGACGGTGTGGCCGCGTCCAAGAAACGCCAGCGCGGACCTTCCGGTTCCACGGTGCCCCCCCCGGACGTTGCCACCGTGACGTCCAGCGGGGTCGCGCGTCCCGGCATGTCCACGTCCAGCGCCAAACGCTGCTCCGTGCAGGACTGCGGCAAGATTGCCGTAAGCAAAGGTCTGTGCCGAGGCCACGGCGGCGGCCGCCGCTGCACGTTCGCGGGCTGCACCAAGTGCGCGCAGAGCCGCTCGCCGTTCTGCTGGGCTCACGGCGGCGGTAAGCGTTGTGAGGCGCCCAACTGCCGGCGCTCACGCAAGACGAAGCGGTTCTGCGTCGACCACGTTGAGATGGAGAACACGGTGCCCCTCAACACGTCCACCGACTCGGACAGCGACCACCGCTCACACACGCCCCACCAAGACCCGGTGGACAAGTTCGCGGCCACCGTTGCCGCGCCGCACAGCGTTGCCGCGCTCCACCTGCCTAGCCTCACAGACGCGCTCAAGCGCGCGGTGCCCGCGGCAGTCGCGCGCGCCTCGCAGACCGTCACGCTGCCGCAGTCGCGCGACCACCTGTGGCCCGTGCCGCAGTCCACGGCGTCGATGCCCTTCCACTAGAAGACGCCGTCGTCGCGCACTGGCCAGTGTAGGTAGCCCTCTTTGTCGTCTGTCCGCCGTTGTTAGGTAGCTCTTCTTTATCAATAGGAAATCATACTTGCAAAGCACTCACCCGCCCCCAGTGACGACGTCCATCGTGGTTCATGACCAGGCGTCCGTCATGATCCGGCTGACTCACACACGACCGCTCAGTCACGCCAGATCGTCAACTTGACTCACCCGTGTACAAGACGATGAGCGACACAGAATGTATCGAGTACTCACATGACAGACGAACTGTCCGCGTGCAGATACCGGAGTGATTCCGGCCGCTCCAAGACCGCCAGTCAGTCTTCAGCGTGCCAAGCAGACCGACAGCTATTTCATCGGCTCTTGCTCGTGATACCACTGGACCGCCACGTTCACCGTACCGTCGATGTCGGGATTGACTCCATCAGGTGCAACACGTTCCGCCTTTTGAAAGAACACGCCAACTGGATGAACGCGTCGACGGTCCAGCGCAAAATCTTCGGCCATCTTCAAGCGTCCGCGTGCTCTCCAGTTTGCCCTCACGACGTATGATCCGAGCAACGCAGTGCACTCGAAATTTTTAAAGATCGCTTGGAATAACTCGTTCGCAACTTGATACGCGGAACCGGTGAGGATGACAGTGATCGTCAAGAGTACGGTGTATATGCCTTCCAGCTCGAGTTGGTCATCGTGCACGCTCACTCAAGTTGCTCATTCGATCTCCGCTATACACAGTGCGTATTTGGGGGCATTGAGAAACCAAGAACGAGACGTTCCACGTTGAAATTTGATGTAGTCGACGTGATGTGCTTCAAGTTCCGCCCGCCATCCGAATGCAGAAGCCCGGAACGAGGCAGTCATCCGCATCATGGATGAACGTGCAAAAGGACAGGAGGACAGGAGGCTTGCCCCTGAAATTGCTGGGCTTCTCGCTGTCGCTAATTTCGAGACCCAGTGTCCACGCCTCCATCACGTAGGTCGTAGACGCCGCCGGAAGGTTTTCGCACCGTCGCCAGATCCCGAAGACTCAACTACACATGTGAATCCTCCATTGAACACGATGGTTGATAACGATGGTCTCAAGCAAGGAATGTCGCTTCTTCGAGAGAAAGAGGGCCAGGACGGTCGCTGCTAGAGATCGCAGTCAGTTTGGAGCACGATTTCTTCGCTGGGAACAAAGGACTTCCTCTGTGAAGGCCTGCCCAAGTCAAGACGCGGGGAGCCACACACACATGGATTCGCGTGATTCCTCTTCACATGCAGTGGCGTTGGTGGGGCAAACCGAACAATACAGAGCTTGTCAGTCGCTGCAAGTCGAAGAGCCAAACTGGGTGAGGCGTCGTGGGTTAGAAAAGACCCTCGAATTGTGCTCTTTGCGGCCGGATCGATACGCGCAGATCTTCTCTTGGCCAACTTGCTTTTGCCCGTTCCGCTCAAAACGCTCGGCACGGACAAACAAGCTACAGCACGCCGTCCAGGCCGGCTACAAGGTCGTGCTCAGCAACTCGCGCGGACCCGAGTCCTTGCGGAACACCGTCGAGACGCTCGGATCCTTAACCTCGGCCGCCACGGTCGAGGACGCCGTGCGTCGCAGCGACCTCCTCTCGCTCTCGGTGCCCTTCAAGGTGGCGATGGAGCTCCCAGCTGAGCTGCTCACCGGCAAGATCGTGATGAACTCGACCAACTACGTCTCCAAGCGCGACGGCGCTATCGCCGACATCGACTCGACTCGGTACGCGTCGAGCGAGTATCTCCAGTGGAGCTTTCCGGGCTCAGCTGTCGTCAAGGTCTTCAACAGCATCCTGTTCTTCCATCTGGCGAGCGGCGCGAGGCCCGTGGGCCACCCCAAGCGCTGGGCGTTGCCACTCGCAGGGGACGACGCGAGCGCCAAGGCCACGGTCGCGACGTTCGTGTCGGACATTGGGTTCGACCCGGTGGACTGCGGCAGCATCGCGGAGAGCTGGCGCTTCGAGTACGGCACGCACGTGTACTGCTCCCCGTATATAGGGGAGATTCCGGCGGGGGCCACGCCGCGCGAGGTTTGGGCGTGGGCGCAGATCGACCACGCTCGCTCGGTCAAGGAAGCCGACGTCCGCGCGCTGGTCGCCAAGGCCGAGAAGGGCGTGCGCGTCGACACGTCGGCCATCAACGCCTTGCACGGCACGGTGCAACTCGCGTTGCGCGGCGAGTAAATGACGAGAGAGTGTCGGTTGGGGATGGAGCGTCGCGTTACCCTCACTTGTGGGCACCAACACGCTGACTTCATCGCGGTCGGCCCGTGGACTCGCGCCTGCCTCGCCGAAATGGCTGCAGCTGGCATCGTTGACCAAGGGACTGATCCGCTCCATTGGAATATAATCGTCAGCTACATTGTCAATGTGAGTTGTGATCCGCTTAGCTCCATTGGAATACTGTATAATCGTCAGCTACATCGACAATGTGAATAGTGCTGATGAGGCCAACGCAAAGCTCGACAAAGAGCACCTGAATATGGTTTTCGCGCTGCTACGAACGCTACAAGGTGTGGCGCTACGTACGAATCAATCCAACCTTTGTCAACATGCCCGAGGAGGTGCAGCAGGCTGTGGTGAAGCTGACTCGGTGGGACGACGTGATGGCGAATGGGGATAGCCACGAAAGTGACCACGGCGACGTTTAAAAGATAGGTGCTTGCTCTCTGCCACTCTGAGTTCGCCGCCCAAAAGGCCGGCGTTCTCGTGGAGCTGTACATGATGTCTAGTCTTCTCTAAACGCCCGTGATTTCCGTTGCCAACACTTGAAGCGTGCGTTGAGCTCAATCAGATGAAAAGAGTTCCGACGCACGACACGATCAACGACTAGGGCGTGTTCGGAAGGAAAACTTCAACGTGTATTTGAGCTAAAGACAGAAAAACTGTGAAGAGCCAAGTCTCCATCCGCTAGGGGGTAAACGAACGTTACCCCGCGTGCTCTCCCCTCAGACGTTCAGCAACTGCTTGATGCTGCGTGTCGGTAGGTTGGGCGCCGAGCGGGATGCCGAGCTGAGCGCCTGGCCGAGGCTTGGCAGCGCGCGCACGGGCGGGCTGGCGGTGCGGCACGCGCTGGCCTTCTTCGCCATGCTGGCCGTGGTTGTGGCCACGGCCGGAGCACGGGACACCGCTGGACGGGAATCAGTCGTCTCCGCGTCTTGCGAAGGGGACAAGGCACCGCCACGCGACGCAGGGTTCGCTGGCTCCTCCGCCGTCGTGCCTTCCATGTCCAAGTGCGCGACGCAGAAGTGCTTCGACTTGCGGCTGCGCATGCACCCTTCCGCGTCGCAGCGCTGGCCGCCGCCGTGCGCCCAGCAAAAGTTGCTGCGGCTCTGCGCGCTCTTGGTGCACCCGGGCACGTGGCACCGGCGCCCACCGCCGTGGCCGCGGCAGAGCCCGCGACTCACCGAGATCTTGGCGCAGCCCGGGTACATGCAGCGCTTCTGCGAGCTCTGGCAGGCCGCCGACTGGGGCGCCGCGCGTGCGTAGCTCTCGAGGATCGACTGCTCGAGCGAGAAGCGATCCGGCATGCGGCCACGGAGCTGGCGAATGAGCTCGAGCGACGGCTGCACCTTCGCGGGGGCGACGCGACGGCTTGACGAGACCGGTGGTGTGGTGTCGCTCGTCTCGCTTGGGCTCTGCTGGCGGGAGTACGTAGACCAGTAGTGGCTATCACGAGTCGGCAGTGACGGGCGGCCCGGAGCGATTCCCTGGCGACCACCGTAGTCACTGGAGACCGAACGCCTTGCCGGGAGCAGACCCCCGCGCTTCCATGAGTCATCTTCACGTGGCACCGCACCATGCACGGTCAAATCATGGAACGGCATGGGCTCCAGCGGCTGCGGGGAGCTCTGGCGACGGTCGTAGTAGTATCCGTGGACTTGGAGGTCGACGTTGCGGTCGTGCCAGTCGTTCAGCGCTGGATGGGGCGTCGGCAGCGTTGGTCCCGGCCTGTGCGATCCGCGGCGCGGTGGACGTGGCTCTTCGTAGAGGTTGGAGCTGGCGATGATGCAAGCGTGCACCATGCTGAGAGGCTGAATGGGAGCGGGGCGAGCGGCTGGGGCGGCGTCGTGGTTGTGGTGCGTGCTAGCAGCGAGACGAACGCCGGCGACGATGTGAGGACGGAAGAGCACGGGCTTCCGGGGGCTTGTGGCGCTTTCGCGGCTTCTGGGCGCTGGCGCGAGAGGAGTTGTGGGCGGGAGGTTTACTCGCGAGTCCTTTGTGTTGGAGGGTGGTTCTCTGGGAGAAGAGGGGGATGCGACCCGACGAAGCGCCGCTCCCCGTTCTTCCTCCTTCCCAGTGTAGTGGGCTCGTTCAGTCACACGGCTCGCGTGGAAGGGCGTTTTGAGGCCGTTGGGTATGAATGCAAACCGCTGGATTTAGCTTGCTTGGCGCCCGTATCACGAGCCGCTCGGCGACGGAGCCTCGTCCCAGGACACCCACAGAAAATAGACCCCTTTCGAAAGCATTTTATCGAAGAATCTTGAGGTGAATGAAGGCTCTTCAACTTCAAACCTTCTAGTTCGAATACATGCAACACAAACACGCCAGTAAACCACCGCGTGAGGGACGCGACGCGATAACGCGTCCCTCTTGCCGTCAGCGAGTGGGGAGGCACGTAGGTGACAATCCTCTCGAACCGCGGCTTCGTTCAGAGAGCTGTAATAAGGCGATAAGCTCCGCCTTCGCATTCTGAGTCAAGGATGACTCCATAACCCATCGAGGACGGAGATGCTGCCGCCGTGGCTCGTGTTCTAGGCTGCTGCCGCGCGTGGCCTGTATTAATAGGTTAGTAGACCTGCCAGCCCTGCCAAGACAAGCGGCACTACTGGCCTGCGACCCTCCCCACCGGCCGCGCGGCTGCACTCACAAAAGCCAGGGTTCACTTGGTGCTTGTATGGGGTGGGCTATTCCAAGAATACAGAAATTAACGCGGACCAGCACGGCGCGGCTACGGGACCCGCAGCGACGCTATAGTGAGCTCAAGACGCGCAGGTGAGACCGTTGACGCATCCGTTGGTCCGTAACGACGCTCGGGGAACGAAACGGCGCGCGATTGCGGGTCAGAGCGCTACCTCCTTACCGGGCCGCGAGCGCTATCTTTGATCTCCACGGCCCGCGGGGATCTCTCACCACGAAGCCCCACGGGTTCGGCGCTGGGATTAGGGTGTGAGTCAAATTTGTTGAGCCGAAACACCAGCGCAGTCGCGAGCACTACAGATACGCATGCGCTCATGGAGAGGGAAAGAAAGCAACGCAACCGGCCGCAGCGATCCGGCTGTAATCAGCACCGTAACGACCGCTACTGCTTCCTCGCCAGCGCCAGCTACTGGAAAGCCAGGTCACAAGGGTATCTACACACAAATACGTCTATTACGGGCGGCGGGGTCTATCTAACAACAGACCACTCAACAGCGCTCTCGCCTAGTACACCTTGACCACGCGGCCGTTGAGCGGCTGCGTCGGGCGCGCGGCCTTGCCGTTGTCGCTCGCCTCAATGCGCTTGAGATCGGCCTGCATCGCGTCAAAGTCGGCCGCCGAGACCTCGAGCGGCTTCTCCACCACCCACCAGTCAACAGTCTCATCCCAAATCGGGTTGGTCAGGCTGCCCGGG
>JAMFLL010001261.1:0-18163 GCA_027475725.1 Pythium rhizo-oryzae | reverse complement strand
GCTCGCAGAAGTAGTCGTGGCACTGCTCGCAGAAGAGCTCGGCCGCGTGGACCACGCACTCGACGCACGCAAAGTCGCCCTGCGGCGTGCGCGGCAGCGCCGCGTCCAGGGCCGCGTCGTCACTCGCGCGGGGCTCGGCCGACCGCAGCAGCGCCTCCATGGCGGCGTCGTCGGCCGCGTCCTCGTCCAGGATCGCCGAGAGCTTGCGCAGCCGGTCCATCGTCGTCGCCATCGGAGCCGATCTCGTGCGTGGTCGTAATATGACTGGGGGGGGAGGCACCCCCAAGCGCAGGAAACGGAAAAAAAGGGGAATTTGCGTCGAGAACGGTTTACGGTGGGTTGGGTTATGACCAATCAGAGACGTTTGGATAGAAAATATGATCTTTTGATTGGATTAAAATGGATTTAGTTGTAGATATGCAGTATTTTGGCCAATCCAGCACGACCTTTGGCGAGATGAAACGGCGTTTTTCGTCAAGAAGGCTATCCATGATTCAAGATGGGGCCATGAGGAATGGCGGCACGGACGCATGGGGGGGAATGGCTTGTTCGTTGGGTTGCGTTTCTTTCTGACGTAGTTGGTACTAGTAGTAGTATGGTACACGCGTCGGTCTCGGCTTGGAGCCCCACGCTGTTGCTGGGTGGAAGTGGGTACCCGAGAACTCAGCAGCTGCGTTGCTGAGGATGAGTCGAGTACGTGCGTAGCTCTTCACGTCCGACGGGACGGCTCTCACCGACCACCGCGCATTCCACGCATGCCGCCACCGCCGCGCATGCCCATCGGCGGCTGGTGGCCGCCAAAGCGCCCTCCGGGCGGCGGGCCGTAAGCGTTTCCATAGTCTACAGGCATACCCATGTGGGGCCCCGGAGGACCTGGCGGACCGCCCGGTCCGCCCTCGTGGGAGTACTGACAGTTGTTGCCGTGACGGCAGCCCGCGGGCGACGCGAAGTACATGCATTGCAGCGGCCCACCGTGCGGTCCGCGCTTCGGGGCGCGCTTGTTCGGCGGCGCGTCCGCCAGGACGCCGCCCGGCGCCTTGCGCTTGAGCGACTGGTGATGCATAGGCGGTTGCTGCTGGGCGCCAGGAGGCCCGTACTGGCGACCGTAATCGTAGCCACCAGGACCGCCACCGCCCCCGACGGGCGGGCCGTTGTAGCCACCGCCGCCTCCATACTTATTGTAGCCTCCATCGTACGCCTGTGATGACGGCGGTGGCTGCGCGTTGAATCCTCGAGGAGGCATTTGGTTGTGGTGCTGCTGCTGCGGCTGGTACTGGTGCGGTGGAGCTTGGCGACGATGGAAGTCGACAATCTCGAGCACGCGGCCGTCCGGGATGCGGCTGCCATTGCGCTGGGCTTCCTCAAACACCATCGGCAGCACGTGCTCGTTCTCAATCAGCAGCGCAATGGTGCTGCGCTGCAAAGGACCCAACGCATCGCGAAGCGCGCGCTCTTGGTCGGTCTCCGGTGGTTCCCCATACGGCGCCGACGTAACGGGGGCAGCAGCTGCCGCAGCAGCAGCATCGACGTCCAGTAGCGGAATCTCCTTCGGCGCACCGCGGTGCGGCTCGTTTGTACGAGTCCACTCCTTAGGTGACACCGGCGGCACTTCTCCATCTAGCACTAAAAACTCCATCTCTCGACGCGTCCGGGCGCTCTGCGCCTCTACTTCTTCCGTTCGCACGGGCTCTCGGCGGGCCGAGAGAGCCTCGGGCATCTTCATGAGCGCAGGTGTCGTCCACTCGTGTGTCCTCACGAGATGGAACGCTTCGCGGTCCTTATGGTTCTTCATCGCTTGTCGCTCGGCCTCGTGCTCGCGAAGCTTGGCGTCCTTGAAGCTGTTCTCGTCGTGGGGCGAGTGGTGGATCATGTCTCGCCAGGACTCGATCAGCTTGATCTTCACGAGGTCCTTGCCTTCTTCGTCCGCCCACCGGATCTTCTTTG
Source organism: Pythium rhizo-oryzae (assembly GCA_027475725.1). Taxonomy (NCBI): domain Eukaryota; phylum Oomycota; class Peronosporomycetes; order Pythiales; family Pythiaceae; genus Pythium; species Pythium rhizo-oryzae. The sequence continues at coordinate 16,219 of JAMFLL010001261.1, read as the reverse complement.
AAACGGAGGTCGTTGCAACAGCCTTAAAGCTTTGGATGGCTGGAAGTTGCATAACCATCTCTTCCTTCTTTGGCTTCTGTGTAGTACTCTCCGAGGACGCCTGTTTACTAGAGGGTTCACTGCTAGTGCTCTCTTTATTATCAGAGGACGAGTCCTTCGCGGCCTTGGCGGACGCAGCCTCCTTCGCGGACTTGCGCTGCATCAAGTTGCCGATCAGCTCCGATGACTTCGAAGCTGACCCATTGGGTCCAGACGGGGTGGTGCCAGGCGCTTGATCGAGCCATTTGATGGGCCGACGCTTCAGGGCTTTCGACTCTTTCGATGCTGTTTCTGTTGACTTCTTGAGTGGGGCCGCAGCTGCGGCCGTGACCGCCGACGGCGTCACCGTTGTTGCGGCCGAAGTCTTCGGTGCGGGCTTCGTTGTTGACTCAGTGGTGCTGGTTGGAGCTGGCGTGCTCGCGGCTTTCGACTTCTCCTTCTCCTTCTCGGTAAATCGACCGCGCCAGTGCTTGAGCAAGTCCTGTGCGGCGCGCTTTACCTTCTCTTCCTGGGCCGTCTTCCGAAGCGTGACGATAGGTTCGTTGATGCGCGCCTCCGTGATGCTCGTGAGCTGAACAGGCAGCACCTTCAGCACTTCGAGCAGCAGCACGAGCAGGTCGCTGTAGTTCCACTCCACGGCCTCATTCAGCCACTTCTTGGCGATCTTGAGCCCACCACACTTCTCAAAGGCAGCCGTGCACGCTGCAGACAGCTTCGCGTCGGATCCGGTCGCCGTCGCGCGCAGGATTACGAGCACAAGAGCTTCGTCGGCCTCGGTCTTGGCCTTCTGGAGCACATGGAGGAACTTGGGGACGCAGTTCACGGACCGCAACCGGTGGTTGGCGTCGATGAGCTGCGCGAGCGCGGCCTCGGTCTCGTTGACGGGCTGTGCGTCGGTCGTCGGCACGGGATCCCAGATGAGCTGCTTCAGCACGTTCGGGACGCCTTGCGGCATCGTCTCCACTTTGGCTTGCATGTTCTACGAGTTCAACAGCAGCGCACACTCATGTGAGTCCACTGGCATTCTGACAGGAGTTGACCAAGACGTGCATGCAGACAGTTGTGGGGGACGCAAGTACATAGGAGTGAGTCCGACAAGGCTGCCGACGCGTGTCCACGCATCTTTAGCATCGCAGGCGCATGTATCATTCCACATGACTCACTTGACGTGATTCTCCATAGCGGCGAGACTGAGGCGAAGCCGCGACGTACGTCAGCCTGTACCCACCATACTCCTCCCCGACTGACACTTGTCAGGTGGATACGTATGGCAGATACGACGGACGGGTCGCGTCCCTCATCTCATCCTCTTTCTACGGACGGAATCTATCCACTCTTCTTTTGTTTTTGCAGTCGCGTCCCCCACACACAAGTCGCACCCACACCATGCGGGCATTTGTCTATCTGTTCTAAGAGAAATGGATGGGAATAGTTACCTGTAGGAGGAGATGGTCGGTCACAGTTCCTCTCTTCACACCACACCAAATGGGGGAAGATCAAAATCGCTCTCCGCGCTGCCCACACAAGTTTAACGTTGCGCGCGTGACAGTGCTCTGACGAGAACGAAGCGCCAATTGTCGACCAGGAGCGTGGGTTGAGTAATACCGGATCGGGTCGTTCGTTTCCCCCTCAGATCGCACCGCAGCACGGAAGAAGAGTCCAATGACGCGATGGACAGAAGATGTAAGGAGAAAGCCGTACGCGGTTGCTCTAGCGGTCTAATTAACGGGGGGATGCAGGCACGGGGAGTGGCGCTCCCAGGGGAGGTCTTCTTGCTCTTCCGGACGATGGGACGGTTTATGAGGGAGAACAGGAGCGGTTTCTCCCTGGTCCTCTCCCACACCAAAAAGAACGGCAACGAGAGAAGCACTGGCTTCCGAGCCGTCGATGGGGTGAACCGGTTAATCTACCCACTCACTTGATCAAAGTATGCCTGTGCGGCAACGGACGGTTCGGGTGCCGTGGTATTCTTGGGATCTCTGGTTTGGGACCGGGAAGCGTCTATTTTGCGTAATTTCAAGAAAATAAAGAACCGCCAGTGAGTGTTGGTCCCCTAGTCTAGTTCGTATCATGTGATCAGTGTTCTTAACGACCACCACTCCCTCCCGCTTCAATATCCCAGACGCGAACGGAGCCATCCCACGAGCCCGAGAACACGCTCGCGTCCTGGAGCGCCATGCACGTGACGCCCGACTGGTGCGCACGAGCCTCCTTCAGGCACACGCCCGAGTGCATGTCCCACACGCGCAGCGAGCCGTCCTCACTGCCCGACACGAGCCGCGTGAAGTCGCGCTGCAGACACGTCACGGGGCCCTGGTGGCCGGCCAGCGCGAGCCGCGGGCCTTTCTGGACGTACCGCAGGTCCCACACGCGCACGATGCCGTCGGCCGCGCCCGTGCAGATGTTCGGGTCGGCCGGGCCGCCCAGGCTCAGGCAGAGCACAGGTCCGCCGTGGCCGCGCAGCGCGTGCGAGTAGTTGCCGCCGTCACGGAACCGCGCGTCCCAGACCTTGGCCACGCGGTCGTTCGCCGCAGTCACGAGGCGGTCACCCGTGATCTGCACATCGCGGATTGAACCGCGGTGCGCTGGCACGCTGGAGCGCAGCTTGGTCGTGCCCATGTCCCAGGACTTGAGCGCCGATTCGTCGCGGGACCCACTCACGAGGATGTCAAAGTGCGCGAGGTACCGCAGACAACTCACGGCCGGGCGGCTGCCGCCGCCGCTTGAGCCGAGCACAGCGACACTGTGCTCTTTCGATGTGTCCCACAGCCGGATGGTCGCGTCCAGGGAGCCCGAGGCGACGATCGCGCGGTCTGTCGAGAGCTGCCTGCCGATCTCAAGACACGTCACCGCACCTGCGTGGCCCTTCATGACGAGGCTTCTTCGGGATACGTGTGCACCGTCAATTTGGTCGCTACAGCTGCCGCTTGAGCTTGCAGTGGTTGCGTCATGGTGAGCCGAGGAAGACGACGATGACAAAAAGCCAAACAAATGGCTACGCTTCTTGGGTGAGGCCTTGAGGTCCCATGCGCGCAGCGTATGGTCCCGGGAACCCGAGATCAGTGTCTGGCCCTGTACCTGCACGGCGACGACAGCCTCGGTGTGGCCTTCGAGCCGGGCCATTGGCGCAAGGCTGACTGAGCTCGGGAGCGCGTCCATCACTGCGACGACCGGATCGGCAACACCGCATGCGACGCGGCCGTGGTACACGGACAGGCTGAGCACCGGGCTGCTCTGTCTGCCCAGTAAAAGTGCCGTTGATGTCGGCAAGGCATTGCTGGGGCCACGCCGCCGCTGCGACATCATCGTTGGGGATACGACTTCGCGCGCGAGCTTGTCGCCGATGCTTTGAGAAGAATACGTCGCTGACTTTGAAGGAAGTCGAGTACTGAGGGGCAACGGCGGGTCCTGGATTGACATCTTGCGTCGAATGACAGTATCCAAATCATACTGCGGGCGAGTCGCACTCGCGGGCGACACCTCACGAGCCAGGACTGCCGGCGCCGTTGATGTATCACCGCCAGCCTCGGTTGTTGGTTTGATTGTCACCGAGGGCACAACCGCTAGCTGCTGAGAAGCCGAGTCTTTTGACAGCTCAACCGCGCGAAAGACGTTCTCAACCAGCTGCTTGAGAGTGTTACGCAGCTCTTGGTCCTTTTGGTACGTAGAGCACATGACCGTGACGAACGTTTGCACGTTACCCACTGGTACATCGACTGACAGCATGTCGTAGACCAGACTACCGATCACGGAGAAGAAGACCTCGTCGGAAACCGATGCGGGAGACTCGCCATCTTCAACCGAAGATGGGTTCACAGCAGACGAATCACCAACCGAAAGCAGTGCCGCGTCGATCTCTTTGCTGAAGGCGTGCTGCCACATATCGAGTGATCGACAGATGGGCCGAGCTCGCAGCGAGTGGAGGAGATATTCTTTCTTGGCTAGTGAGACACAGCAGTGGAGATTAGCACACGGAGAAGGCCAAAGATATCAACCCCATAAACGTACCAAACCCAATACCGCTGTGTTTGTCCTCGACAAAGTGGTAGTACTGAGCGGCGACTTGCAGCATACCTCTGGCGTTCGTGAAGTCTTCGTGGATGGCACACTGATCCATCAACGCAACCGCCATCCGCCATAAGAGCTGGAACCCGGACTCGCCGATACAACTGCCTGAACCTTTGGGGTTGTACCAAGAGCTCGCAACTGCTGAGTTTCCACTGTCGATATACTGCTGGCTTGGTTGCATCAGAATGAGCACAAACAAATCGCGTGCGTACTGGTTCTTGAAACGCACTTCACATTGCTACCGTGGGCAGTAAACATGGGTTAAGTGAGAAAGAATTGCGTAGCACCAAAAGCGAAGAATCTGCTGTACACGTACCCGAGCTTCTTCTGAGCTGAGCTGGTCGTCGGACGTGAAGATGGAAGTAAGGCATTTGTGGACAAGTTGCTCCATCCGCTCCTCATCTTTGGAGAGAATCCGCGCAGACGACGCGAAGGACCCTGGCAAGTTGGATACGAGCCCGTGCGCGACTTGAGAGGATACCGCTGGTCGCTGATTCACTTCGTGCGGACGCTTGAGCCATTCTGAATGGTCCTCCAGCACCTTGGAGTCGACACCGAGTTCGTCGGCAACAGTATGGTAATCGAGGTTTCGGTTCATCAGCTCTGCATATCGTGCGTCCATCGCCTCGCAGCTCAGGCTACTACTTCCACGCAAGCAGAGCACTTCGCTGGCTTCGTTGCACTTCTCCAACTCCTCTTCGAGCTTCAGACCAAGTCCCATTAGGGAGTCATTTCCGTTCTCGTAACGAACGTCCGTTCCGTTTGCTTCATCTTCAACTAAGGCACCACTGAGATCTGCATTCATTCTGTAGATTGGAGTCTCAGCAACCTGTAAGGACGCTCGCCCCATGGAGTCTGTGCGGGACGGTTCCAAACACGACGGACACGAATGCGGCCATACGATAGTATCACTGCCACGCAAGAGAGCGAGATGCACTGCGTGGAACACGTTCAGCTCCGCAGCATCGTGGCCCTCCAGAAATGCCTGGAACGCTTGCGTACAGAAAAGACGCGTGAGAAATGGTGTGGCTTCGTTGTCCAGTGCGTGGGAAGCAAAAAAGCGTCGCTTGTTAAACACGGGCAGGTTCTGGTTCACGAAGAAGAGGCAGTCGCGATAACCCTTGAGCATAGTAGCAAGGAAGCACACGAACTCGCCCCGTACGAGCCGCTCTATCCGTTCACTCCATTCGATTCGCCCGCTGCTTGCGTATGCGCTTCCGAACCCATCGCCCTCATTGTCGGGATACAGGATACCGTGTAATCGTTTCTGAAGAGCACGAGTAAGCCGAGGTGGTAGAACAGGACCACTGTCGTGCCGCTGAACTGAGCCACGATCAATATCAACGATGACGAGGTGTTCTGGACGGCCGTTCTCGAGCAATTCGGGGAGCCAGCTGGAGTTTACGCCGAGGATATACGGCAACGGTGCTTGGAGATACTCGCACAAAACGCTCGGGAGGATCGGCACGTACGGGTGCTGCCATCGGAAGGGATAAATAAGAGCACAGAGGCCTTCAGCGATGGGGCTCAACACGGACATTTGCGAAGAGTGTATCAGCAGTCGATACTCGCAAAGCATCAACGCTGAGATTTCGATGATGCTCTTGACGTCGAAATACTGGAAGAGAGGGGAAAGCGAATATACCAGCGGCTGGAAACTCACTCGAACGTCGCTCACAGTGGTGCTGGTCATTGATGATCGTGAAGGTGATAAATCCGAGTTCCGCCATTGATTCAGCGCGCTGTTATTTCTTCGAAGCGCCGATATCCTTGCGTTCTGCACACCTTTCATCTCAGAGAATTGATTATGATAGATCGTCGACTCGGACTGAAGCTCAAGCACCAGACGCCCATGACCAGGAAGCCCGAACTCGACGCCGACGACTCCGCGTACAGGAGTCAAGATCCCATGGCAGAGGTCAACCAAAAGCCGCTCGGCTTCGAACCTTCGATTGGTGGACGACGCCGACGCGATCCACGTGCGTGCGAAGCTGAGAAGACAGGCTGTGAGTGGCTCGAGCATCGGTATTCGCGTCAGGAACGCGATGCACGTCGCCTGCCACATATTGGTGGGGCCATGTCTAGAGCGGTGATATATCATGATGCACACAGCGTAGCAGCGCGAGAGACCGTCTGTGCCGCCAACCAGCACGAAGGAAAACATCTTGGATGCCGGCCGCTCGACTTGCTCCACGAGCTCCGGCCCGCCCGGGAAGCAGAACCACTCGACTTTAGTTGGGAGCGGAAATCCTGGACGATCCGCAGCGGGATACCGAAACAACATCGTGTTCTCACTGCTGTAGTCCGCCTCTTGCGGGCCGACAACGATCGCGTAGTCGATAATGCCGGTGCTCATCGTCACGGGCTGCGGTGTTGTCCCCAGGGGCGACGGTGGTGGATGCATCTGGCCATTTCCAGAATCGATGCCTTGTGTCATCGTGAGCGGTGGCGGCCGTCCATGGCGGACCATGACGCTGGACTCGGCTCTTGCTGATCGCGCTCGACCACCGACGGGGGTGAAGCAAATCGAGACCCGTAGTGCCGTGCGCAGCGATAGATAGGCCTCCTTCGGCACAAGGGGGTACCACTGCTCGATATCTTCTGCCTCGGGTAGCCGTACCAGCGGCACATGAACTAGTGGCAAGCACGATATCTGTAAATATGGACCGAGTGACTGTGTCTGCCGATCTGTCATTGTGCTCACCTTTGCCAATATACCCGGGAGACGACGTGATCGAATCATCGCACCGCAGTGGGATTGTGAAGTACGGCTCGTTCTTGGACCGATCGATACACACGAGGCGCAGCTCGTCTGCAGTCGAGACGCTCTCAAACAGAAACTCCTGCGTAGACGAATTAATACCGGTTGATTATTTAGCGCACGACGCACAATGCGCGAGGAGCTACACCACGCGGGATTAGCAAGCAAGGACTCGCACCTCATTCCAGCAGACTGTCTCCCCGCGTAGCGCCGCGCTTGTTGCGAACGTGCGTCCCGAGGAGCTGATCTTGAGCAGCACGCACACCGAGTCGAAGCTCGAGGCAGCGACGGCCGTGGCGCCACGGTTCCCCGCCGCCGGCGACTTGGCCCGGTGGCCGTTCGCATGGTGGCGCCGGCGCAACCACGACGACGACGACGGCGACGTCGATCTGGACGCCGCGCCGGCCGTGCCCGGCAAGTCGGTGACCTGGAGAACTACGTCCGCATGCCCACACAGCCATTGTTAATCCCGAGCCAGCGACCCCCGTGGCGTCCACACGCGTACTTTTGACGCGCAGCGCGCCGGTCGTGACGTGTCCCGGCTTGGCGGCGCGCTGCTCGGCGGCGTGCACGACCGCGGAGCTCGTGGGCGAGAGCAGCTCGTTCTGCTTGGAGAACCGCGCGGCCGGCGTCGGCGTCGGCGTCGCGGCGATCGGCGCGGGCATGGCGGGTGCGTCGCGGCTCATGCAGGCGCGCCCTCGCGCATGTGACGGTCACTCGCGCGCCAGTAGAAAACGGCGGCGTCTGCTCCGCTGTGTTGCTCCGCTCCGCTCGGCCTCCTCTGCGCGACGCGCGATCGCGAATCGCCCGCCCTTCTCCCCAGGTGTCCCGCCCGCGGGCGTCTTTGAAGCGTTGTCATGTGCGCATAAGGTCCACACCGCTTCCGTCTTTATTGCGTCCATCACGGTACGTACTTCACTAAGTGCGCTATTGATGTTTTTAAGTACGCATACACGCCAACGCGTACTTAGTGGGCACAATGGCTTCCCTCCCTTCCTTGGTTTTCCCCACTCAAATTTGCCCCCCTAGGAACAACTCTACGGCAACATGACGGAGGTGGAGGCGTCGCTGGCGTCGCTGGCGCTCGCGGACGACGCGCCGCTGCAGGACGCCGTGCGTCTCAGCCTCGTGGAGGGCGACGTGGCCGCGTTCCGCCGCGCGCTCGAGGCGCACAAGCGCGAGGCGTTCGCGGGCGGCGCGGCCGCGCAGCTCGTGTTCCTCATGGACTGGTTCCACCGCTGGCAGCAGGAGTACGAGGCCTTCGCCGAGGTGCTCGAGGCCGAGCTCGCGGACGCCGACGAGGAGGACGACGGCGCGTCGATCGACGGTGATGACGCGCAGAACGAGGAGGACGAGGAACAAGAGGGCGTGGTGGCGACGGCGGCCGGCGGGGCCGAGGGCCGCGGCATCCAGTTTGTCGAGAAGGACCTCGAGGACCTCGAGGCCGAGGCCCACGAGGTGTTCAAGGGCTTCAGCACGGTCGCGATTGCGCTTGTGGAGGCGCTCGGCGACGCCGCCTCGCCCGACTCGCTGCTGGACAAGCACGGCTGGACGCTGCTGATGCAGGCCGCGAACAGCGGCCTGCGCGACCTCACAGACGCGCTCATCGCCAAGGGTGTCGACGTCAACTACGGCGGTACGGAGAAGGAGGGCGCGACGCCGCTCTACCTCGCGCTTTCGTCCGACCACACGAACGAGGCCATGGCGCTGCTCAAGAACGGCGCGATCGCGTCGGCGACCAAGGTCGTGCGGTCGTCGCTCGAGAGTGACGCGAACGACGGCGAGACCGCCGACAGCGAGCGCCACGTCGAAGAGGACTGCGCGTGGTTCCAGGCCTGCCGTCTGGGCCAGCTCGCGGTGATTGAAGAGATGATCGCGCTGGGCGTGGACGTCAACTTTGCGCTGCCGACGAGTGGCGAGCGTGCGCTCCACGTCGCCGTGATGTTCGAGATGCAGGACGTTGTCGAGCTGCTTGTCGCCAACGAGAAGATCAAGGTGAACGCGAAGAACAAGATCGGTCAGACATGCCTATTCGGCTGCTCCAACGTCGAGCTCGTGCAGTATCTCGTGATCAAGGCTGGCATCGACGTGCGCGTGAAGGACGACGATGAAGAGACCGCGTACACGATGGCCAAGGAGCTTGGGGATGATGAGGTTGCGGAGTTCTTGAAGACTCGGTCCACGTAGATGGTGAAGAATCGTGGCCATGACACACGCGGCCTTCCCGACTCACAGGTTAGTTGTGCACTAACCGCATGAAATGGAATTTTTGTGGATTGTGATCTCAGATAGTTTTGAAGCTTCGATGCCTGCGTCCTCGTCAATGATGTTTTCCCTCCAGACTCCCGGTCGCATCACGGATTGGAACGCGTGCAAGCCGAGGTGTGCTACGGGTTGTTTGTGTCTGCGTGTGTGAAACTGGTATCCTGGTGGCTAGGAACCGTCGCCCGTTATGCGTCGTTTGGAACCGGGAATGTCATTCTTAGCGTGTGCCAACCCGCGAGTAGAACCCCGGCAGGCGTACGTGGGCTTCATGCGGAAGGCTGGGGCTGGTGGGAAGAAGATCAAGCGAGCAGGGCATGCCGGAGTTCGGCTCGAGAAAATCTCCGTGGCTCGTGGCGACGATGGCTACCACGATGGTGATGACGATGGTGTGATCCCCACAGCAGCCACATCGCCTTCGTGCACCGAAGTTTCTCTGGGTCCCTTGGCTTCTGTCGCAGAGCTTGCACCCAAGTTCGCGTACGAGGAGGTCCCAGACGAAGTGCTCGTTGGCAACGAGATCGATCTATCCATGTGGTCAGTAGTCGCCCGAGATTCGTGCATGCATCGCCTTGGCGGGAGGAAGCGACCGCGGGGGAACCGGACGGGGGCCAATAGAGCGCACAACTCCAATCAACTTGCGGAGAGTTTAGTGGAGGCAGCGACAGCCAGTTCTCGCCCTCCTCCGACACCGGCGGCAATCCAGCGAATTAATCTCCATGGCGCAGAACACGTGAGTTGTCGTGCGGACATGCTGTGTGAGATTTGCCATTGTTGGTTGACTTTTATCCACACAGATCACTGACCAGGCGCTTCGCACCATCGCTGATTTGTGCCCAAACCTCACCAGCATCAACGTGGATCGAGCAATACAGGTTTGCCCGTATTGTGGGTATCGATCATCAGCATGAGTAGGCTAACCGCGATTGATCCAGATCTCTGACCTAGGCCTTCGACATCTTGTGAGTTCCTGCCGACGCCTTCAATCGATCCATTGCGGTTATATACCATCGCTGCGAGGTATTGGGCTGACTGCAATCGCTGACTGTCGTCTTCCACTGCGAGGTGAGATCATATTTTGGCTAACCAGTGAAGTAATGTGGATGGAGCTGACCTGCAAGTGTCTCTGTAGATCTCAGTATTGCAGGGTGCCCTAACGTTCCCAATTTTGCGTTGCAACGAGTGCTGCAAGCGGGCGGAACTACACTTGAGCGGCTAGACCTATCATTCTGCGATGACAGCGTATCCGACAATACGTTGCTATCGATTGGGCAGCACTGTGCAAATGGCCGCCTTCAGTCCATTCGACTGCGTGGATGCCGTCAGGTATCAGATGCCGGCATCGTCCACCTCACCGCAGCGTGCGCTAACCTCTCAGCTCTCGACCTCACGCGCTTCGACCTATCCTACAAGCTCAACGACATCGCGCTGCTATCGCTCGCCGAAAAGTGCGTCCTCCTCCAGACGGTGCAGCTCAGTGGTTGCGACGCGCTCACCGACGTGGGGATCAGTTGGCTGACTTCGGGATGTCAGGGCATCGTCCATCTCGAGCTTGGTGGGTGTACAAAGCTGACGGATATTGCGATGCGTGCGATCGGCGAGAACTCGTTGCGACTACGTCATCTCTGTGTCAAGAACTGCGCACGAATATCTGACATCGGCATGCGCCATCTCGCGACGGGCTGCCCAGAGTTAGCGTACCTCGATGTGTCAGGACTGATTCTGCTCTCCGATCCTCAGGCGTCGTCAGTTGTTGCGATCGGTGTCGTGGCAGTCGTTAGCAACTGTCCAAGGCTCCACCACCTGGATCTCTCGCGTTGTACAGCGATAGGGGACGGAACACTTCTCGCGATCGCGTCCAACCACCACGAAACAAGCCACATCGCAACCCTCAGCCTCGCTGGCTGTACTCGCGTCACGAGTCGTGGTATCCAAGAGATCCTACGGAGACTGACTTGTCACCTAACTATCCTCTCGCTTCAGGGCTGCATGCGGGTCAGTGATAGCGCATTTGAGGCTCTACGGGGTCACGCCACTCCTCTGTTGGGTGTCCTTCGGCTTCGCAACTGTGAGCTCCTGACGGATGCCAGCATCCGGGCGATCGCAAAGGCCAATCCGCCGTTGAAGGAGCTCGACTTGGGAGGCTGTGTTCACCTGACTGATCTGGCAATCTTAGCACTCACTCAATCGTCTACGGTGTCGTCCACACTCCGCTACTTGTGGCTACGCGACGTTGGTGATATCAGTGAGACGGCGCTCTCGTGGCTTGCCGAATGCTGCCCCCGACTACTGTTTCTCGACCTCACTGGCTGTTTTAAGATTCGGACTTTCTCACTCCAAGCGCTTGCGTCGAGCTGGAAGTTTGCTGCATATGTGCGCGGCTTCAAGGGACTCAAGCCCATTCATCGCGCGGAGGACCGACTGTTCATCGAGGAATACGGTGATTGTTGGCGAGCCGCGACTCGAATACAAAGCCTATTTCGTGCTCGAGTCGCCCGCCGTGTTGCAGCGCAGCGACGAGAAGAGCGCCTTCAGGTATGGGTCGCGACAAAGCTCCAGAGCGTGTACAGGGGTCGCCAGGCACGCAAGCTTGCGATTGTGCGGCGGATGCAATTCAACAAGGAGACCGAAGCAGCTAGACGTATCCAGGGCCGTTACCGACAACGTCTCGCACGAGCAGAAGCATTACGGCTACGCTCCCAGCGGTACGAGGAGCTGCGTGAGTCTGCAGCGAGGTCCGTGCAGTTGGCCTGGCGGCGTAAAAAACTTCGCGAGCGGCTGAGTGTGCGAGAGCTTCGGCGACTCAACGAGCGGCGAAGAGTGGAACAGGCAGCGACCAAGCTGCAGCAAATGTGGCGTGGCAAGCGGGCGCGGGATCGTGTCAGCGTGCTGCGTGCGACCAAGCTAGTACGCGAGCGCGAAGAGAATGAAGCCGCCAACAAGATGCAGAATGTGTTTCGTATGAGGGCTGCTCGGCGTGAGGCAAATGCAAAGCGCGAGCAGAGAAAACTGCAAGAGCAACGGCAAGAGCAGGCAGCTTTACTACTGCAACGGCACGCAAGACGACGTCTCGCTCAGCGAGAACTGATGCGTCGAAAGCGAGAGGACCAACGAGTGCACAACGCCGCGTTACGAATACAGCGCAAGTGGCGAGCGAAGAAACGAAACTTTGTGTTGCAGCTGGTCGCGTTCTCGAAGCAACAGAAGCGTGAGCATGATGCGGCAGTGAAGTTGCAGGCGTCGTGGAAGCGCAAGAAAGGACGTGACGAGATGCGGCTGCTCAAGCTGTTGAAGCACGCGGAGTCTCAGCGTGAGGTTGATGCGGCTGTGCGTGTCCAAACCGCGTGGCGAAACAAGATTGCGCGTCGAGAGGCCATGCGCGCGAAGCAAGCAGCGCTCGACCTTATCCTGCAAGAGCTCCGTCTCCATAATCGCTGTGCGGCACTGATTCAGTCGCACTTTCGGGGGCGCCGCGGCCGCGAACAGTATCGCGCGCTTGTGCTCGAGCGAAAAAAGCAGCGGTGGAAAGAGATCATTCATCCAGATACAGGCAAGCCCTTCTACTACGTACGTTGGGTTTGATTGCTTTCCGGCTCGATAGCTTCTAATGGGATCGTTTGGCTGTGTGGGATGCAGAACAAGGAGACAGGAGAGGTGCGCTTCCGTCGCCCGCAAGACGTGCTTGATTTGCTCCCGAAGCCGTTGTGTGATAATTGCGGTGCGTGAGTACTCTCGGAGGGAGCTGTGGGTATGCAACGGCTTACCAATCTAGTTGGCTAGTTTCGCCGAATATTTCCATCGCGCATATCGAGTGTCAGGAATGCGAAGAGATGTATTGCAACTCGGTAAGTCTCTGTTCATGGCGCCTACCATGGTTGAGAGTGTTAACGTCTGGTTGCCATGACCACTTTTAGTGTTGGCGCAACGTCCACGCCGGCGGCCGTCGAAAGGGCCACACATTCCGTGTGCTGTACGATTACTACGAACGTCGAGTGGACTACGGCGACGGCGAGTTCCCGTCGCGCTGGCCCAGCGAGATTCACCAAGACGAAAAGGACGGGTGGTCGCTGCGCACGTACCCTTGGCGCACACCCGTGGAGACACGGGGCTCATGGGAAAAGTATCAGCTGGATCCAGCTCACAGCGGCGGCCATGAGTGGTGGTACTACAACAAGGAGACCGAGGGCAACAGCTACACAGCACCTCCGCAATGGCACGGTGATGACGAGCGAGCGTATGCCTTGACAGACCAACAAGTTGTCGAAGCTGTCGACGCCAGCGGGTGGGCAAAGTACGTTGATACCGTCTCAGGCTACGCCTACTACTACAAAGCTGCCACGGGCGAGAGCACATATGAGCGTCCGGTTAGCTTCCTCACGCCACGCGACTCGGATGCGTACGTGGAGCGCAGCGCCGACGGCTGGGCCAAGTACGTGGACTCGTCGACCGGCGCGACCTACTACTACAACGCAGTCACGGCGGAGAGCACCTACATACGGCCTGTGAGCTTTCTCACGCCCCGCCGCGGGCAGGCGCCAGTGGAGACGCTCACTGCCGACGGCGTCGACGGTTGGGCCAAGTACTATGATGACACGCAGGGCGTGTACTACTACTACAACGCATGGACGCGCACCAGCTCCTACGAGCGACCCGTGCAGTTCCAGACGCCACGCGTGGCCGCGAGCGCAGTCGACGGGGCGATGCAGCAGCACGCGTTCGTCGACACCGGCTCGCAGCGGAAGTACGCGTACGACGCGCAGACAACCGAGTGCCGAGTCGTCGTCACGACAGCCCCCGCTGCCTCGCCCGTGGGCCACGCGGCCCGCACGTCCGCCGCCCAACGTGGGTATCGGTGATGAGGAATCTCCTACCGCCGTCCCGAGCGGCCAACGACCCGACGTGACTGGACGGGAAAGAGAGAGAGAGAACGACACAATGCGCAGTCATCCGCTGTCCAAGCGTCTAGGTCGACGTACCGGGTACGGTATCCGATCCAGATGCCTGCCCTGTCATCACGTCGCGACTCGGACAGCTCCAGATGTCCCAGGACGCGTCAACGCTCACACACGACCAGCGAATCGGATGGTCCACCGTCTCAGCACCACCCACATGGATGGACGGCGATATGGGCCGCTGCAGGCACACGAAATAGGAGCTCGGTGGAGCAGTCGCGTGCTGTCGGGGCAGCCAAGCAGCGGCGGCGACGCTGCACGCGTCACGTGGCGAGGTCGTGCTCGGTGTCGACTAGAAAAGAGAGGGGAGGGGGAGCAATGAAGTGTGTAACCAACCACGGCTGGTTCTGCTGAATGTATCTAACCGCCGCCACCGCACCAAGCAGCCGTACGATCCATGGGAACGAATGCGATGGGCCCAAACCACGCCACAGCACATCCCAGCACATATCGGGCGTGGCAAAATGAAACGCAAAGTGATTTCCAGGCGGAAAGATCCAGCGAGCACAGCCCTCGTTCCAAGGCGTCGTTGAGGGGGAAGGCTGATTCCCCTTGAAACCGAGTGAGATAACAAATGATACCGGACCTCTCAGCGAAGAGAAAAGTGAGTTGCGATCCTGAAACACGGTGGTCCGCACCCCACGAAAAATCTCCCTTCGCTGCCATTGGGCTGCAGCGGTGTGTTGACTTCCCGCGTGCTGACCACCGAGCCAAGCCAAGCAGCGCCACGTCAGCCCCGCGCAACCCACGAAGCACGCAATGGATTGCTACGCCACCAAGCCAGCGAACGAACCGTCGTGGGTGCGTACCCACGGACGCTCGAAACGCCCCCACCGACCTGGCCTGGGAAATCTACTAGAATAATACCGCCTTTGGAATGCCAATTTCTCCGATGGTGGCATGACGCGACTGCGCCGCGTGATGGCGTCGCCGCGCGCGGCGCGTGAACGATGCCGCCAGCGGCGCGGGGGCGTCATCGCGTGCATCATCGTCAAGCGCCGCGGGAGCAAACATCGTGACGCATCATCTGTCATGGCAGGGATTAGCCAGCTTCAAAATAAGTACATGTACCCTTTTTTTGACACAATGTACTTATCTAGCATCAAAAACGACTGGTGTCCCACTCTCATGATTGCGGCAATCTGCTGTCTTTGCGACGAGGAGATCAGTTGGGGAACAGAGTGATGGTCGTGGTCGCTCCATCTCCCACGACGGCTGCTCGGGGCTGCGCTGAACGGCAAAATCCATTCGCCGCTTTGCCGCTCGCGCGCCACAATCCACCAGCGTCTTAGAAGGCCCCACATCTCACATTCCCAGGGAAAATCACCCGCGAGGAGTGAGATTCCTGGACCCACACACGTGATTTCTCCACTGCACCGACTCGACTCGTATTGCGTGGGTCCGCTCCCAAAAAATCACACGCCAACCGGTACGGTGTAATTTTCTCAGGCCCCAGAGTGGGTGCATAGGCGCCGACGGGCCGCCGCTGCGTGGCTTCGCCCGCTTCAACGTCGGGTCGCCGCCCACGCACCCCACTCTGCGATTTCGTCGCGAGCCCGCACGCGCTGACATCACGCTTCTTGTTTCTTCTTGGTCTTTTTGTGGTTTCGCGATGGAACTGCCAGCCGTGCGCCCCCCGCGTCTCTCGTGGCCGCGCCGCTTCCTTACGCAGGTGCTCGAGCCGACCAAGCACAAGACCACCCGCCGCAGTCTCCAAAGCGACTTTATCATGACCCAACCCACGCCGCCGCGCGCCGCCGACGGGCCCTTCAAGACCGCCGCCGGCTGCCCCGTGTCGCTCGGCCGCAACCACAGCCGCGCCACCAGCGTCGCCAGCAGCGCGCCGTCCAACAGCCCCGCGTCCACCTCCAGTGGGCGTCACCTCCACGCCATGGACCACCACCACAACGCCCAGAACCGACCGCACCGCAGTGAGACGGAGACCGCCCGGTCCTCGCTCTCGCACAACCTGCTCCAGCGGCTCCACCGCACCAACGCCGACAAGCCGCCGTCGCGCAAGTTCACGCTGCCGCACACGATCACCGAGCGCCACGGCGGCCGCGACCTCTGGGTCACGGCGCCCGTGATGGCCGACGAGCTCGAGAAGCAGGGCTTCCGGTGGCGCAAGAAGTGGAAG
>JAMFLL010001260.1:0-18174 GCA_027475725.1 Pythium rhizo-oryzae | reverse complement strand
CTGTTAGGTAGTGGACCATGATGTCTTCGTTCCACCATCCGGCCCGATTGCCGTAGATTTCTACGCCATGCTCGACCTGACGCTCACGCACCTCTTATCAGACGTCACGGCTAAACCCTCTGCGCTTCTCAATGTTTTCCGCTTTAATTTTAGCGCTCGAGGAGGGCATGGCCTTGAGGACAAGAAAGCGAGTGCATTTGCTCCCGTCCGAGCTGGTCGTCAGCATCGCTGCCGTCGCACACTCTTTGTCCTTTCTGCCACAGCGCACCCAGACTGTCTTCTCGCCGGTGTCTTTCACCGTCTTGCGCGGGAGGATTTCGAACGTGACCTCTGTTTGGTCAGCGTTCATCACCACGGTGATCCCCAGCGCCTCAATCACCGCCCGCACTTGAACGGCAAACACGGCTGCCGTGTGCTGGCCGTCAGCAATCGAGACCTGGCCTTGATGGGTGCGGACGCGGAACGAAAGCGCGCGGCGGGCGAGGAGCTTTGACTTCCTTTTCTTCGTGCATCCGCGGCTTCGTAGTCTCTGGCCTCGATGTGACAAATATGATTACTTAACCTTCTCGAGCCATGCGGCATCGAACAGAGGTTCAGGAAAGGCGCGTGCCTCATCGAACGCGTCAATGATGTCTAAAACAATGTCTGAGTGGGGCCATTCTTGGTCACTATCATCGCGTGGATATTCTTGTTGCACTCCGCCCCGACGACATAGACCCCATCAGGGAGTGTCCTGCCGGAGATTTCCAACTTGTCGATGGAAGGGAAATATCCGTGCAAATGCGTCCTGAATAAGGCGTCGTCTTCGCACGGAAGTCATGCTTACCACGCGAAGTCAAAGAGCGCGGACACTTCTGCCTTGTTGACTCCGCGCTGTACCATCGGGAGTGTCCCCGGGTTCTTCAGGACTGAGTCTGCATTCTGTTGGGCAACGAAGTCTCACCAGTGTCTGCTAGTGACCATGTCTGGCTTTCCGATTACATGACACGCGGACGCACAGCGTAAAAAAGCGATGACGGGTTGCCGATGCCTCGCGCCCAATTTGATGCTGTTCCCGATACATCTTGAAGGGCTGTGTATCTTCGGAGGCCCTCCAAATGTCCCTTGTCGGAACCTCAGACCGACTGCCAAGTCACACCGAAACCCAGCTTAGCTGAAGGGTTGGGGGGGGGGGGGGGGGGGGGGGGGGGCACAAGCCACCCCACAAGATGTGCTAAATGGTTCGCTTTCCCTAACGATTGTGAAGCATCACGACATCCCAAAATGCTGAGTGCGGGTGCGCAGATCCAAATCCCTCTTCACGAACTTGCACATGTCTGGGGTGACTCTACGTTGACAACGAATGATCCATGCAGCTGTCTGTCTGTCCCCCACCCCATCTAGCAGCAGCCCAATGCTCGGTTTGCATCTATCGTCTCTTGTCTGGTAAATCGAGGGAATCTGTTGCTCTCATGGAAGTCGCGAGCGTATGGTACCACCGGCTGTGCCTGTTTGAGTCCATACAAGATCTTCTCAAGCTTGTATACCAGAAGCTCTTTCCCTGGGACAAAACGTCCTTCAAGTTGCTCCATGTAAATGTCAATGCCGTGGCGTGAAGTAAGCCTTTGATTACTAGACGTGCCTTGAATCGGTCGAAGTCACCACTTCCGTTGTACTTGACAACCCAAGCCCATCGGTTACGGAGAACACGAAGGGGGATGTTTGCAGGATGTTTATGCGGAAAAGCGCTGTCTTCAGGCACACTCCAAAAAACACAACGATTGGAAACACAACGATTGGAGCGTTTCCCTCAAAACGTGTACGCACGCCCGTACTCTGCTGTTGTGAACGGTATTTTGAAGTGCAACCATGACATAAAGTTCCCACATGTTGGAGACGGTAGGCTCGTCTTTTTCCCACTATTTGCAGTTTCGTTTACGCAAGATTTATTCCCTCAACCCTAGTCTCTGTTGCGGTGGTCGTCGGGGTTGGTGGCGCCGCGGTGCGGGCGGCTCCGTGGTGATGTGTGGGCCGCCCAGGCGCACCGCTGGCGCGCGCAAGTCGTGGTGAGTGCACATTGGGCCGTTACGCAGCCTTCAGATTTTTATGGTACTAAAATTTCAAGTATGTTGAACGCTACCAAGTTGACCGATGCGATGCAAGGCATGAAGTACGACAGCACCAAGGAACGGTTCCCATCGTGGAAGGACCTGATCATCGGGCACCTCCGGCAGCTTGGAAGCAGACACACGCTCGAAGACCTGCAGGCGGGCCGTCAGCCGCCGCTTCTCTCGTACGAAGAGATGCTGTACAAGCCGGCGACCGTGCCGGAATTGGGTGCAGGCGCCTCGGACGATGAGAAGAAGCGTCGTGCCTTGCAGAAGGCGGTGATGCAGCAGCAAGAGCTGTACATCAAGAACCTGCTGAACAACACTCTGCCCGCGAAGTACCGCGAGCAGATGATGGTGTCACTCAACGAGCAGAAGCTCCCCGTGGTGTGGGCGCAGATGGAATCTGATTTCGGCCAGAACAATACACAAGGCATGGTGGAGATGCTTAAGGAGTACGATGCTGCACTGTATATGGACTACAAATCCATCGGACACCTGTTCCAAACGCTGAAGGACATCCGCAATCGTGTGAATCGCCAGGCGAACGACGAGCTCAAGACGAAGCTGATTCCATCTCAGCTGATGATGGTGCAAATCCTCCGTCTGACCCCGGCACATCAGGGGGGGGTCGTCTGTGTCATTCAACCCTGGGGAATTCACGATTGAAAAATTGGAACACCGTCTGAAGAACATCTTCGGTGACAAAAACAAGGCGCAGATCCACAGTCTGTCGGTCAAGAGTGCACCTGTCAACCATGTGAAGCTGACTCGGCCCACTGGAATTTTGCACTAAGCATGCTGGCGTACAAACAGGTATAGGCTGCCCTCCACATCCCGTTACTGAAGAAAAAACACATGAAAAGACACACGGTGGAAACTACTGTGAGAACAAGTGCCTTCTGCCGCTGAGGAAGACCTCGTCCCTTGATCAAACTGACGATCTTGCTGCAAAAACCTGCTTGATCAGATTGGTTGAAGGGTCTACCGAATTCGCAACTAAATCCTAACCAGACTTGATCAATCAGTCAATGCTTTCTGCGTAAAAACTGGGAGCGAAGTGGGCGGAAGCTAGGCAGTGCCCGGAGGCTGCGAGAAGCTTTTCCACACAACCAGGAGTGTGAGGCTCCTGTGTGACGACGTTTAGAGTTCCGGGTCTTCACTTCTCTCATCGCGCGAGCCGTTGTGAACACGTGGACTGGCGCAGGATGGATTCGAGCGTCTGATGATCGGTTTTGATATAGAATAGCTTGTAAATCAAGTACACGTGACACGTGCGCATGGCGTGCAGCGCGGCGAGTAACTCCTTCTCGCGAGTGGGATACATCAGCTCTGCCGGGGACATCTTGCACCCACCGTTGGCGATGATGCGCTCGTTCTCGTCGTCATTAAGCTGGAACAGATATCTTCCGACGGCGTAGTCTGACGCGTCCATAGAGACATGAAACTGGCCGGTCTAGTCCGGGTGGTACAACAATGGCGGCTGAGAGACGGGATGCTTGAGCTACTCAAAACACTGCAACTGCTCTCGGTCAGGACGATGCACTCACGTAAGGCCCCTGATCGCCTCTGTCAATGGTGCTGATAATGCCGCGAATTCAGCGCAGTACCGGAGCACGTACACACACTTGCCTAAAATCGACTGCAAGTCCATACGTGTTCGGGGAATCGCCCACTCCCTGATGGCGCGTAAGTTCTCAGGGTCCATCCGAATGCCGTCGCGACCATGGTAGTCACCGAGACAAGGGATCTCGTCGCAGCAGAGTGTGCGCCTTGACAGCTTGATGAATAGTAACTGCTGTTCACAGCGGGCAAGCACCTTGTCGAGGGCTTCAAGGTGTTCCTCGGGATCTTCTGAGTTGGTGAAGACGAAGAGATTGTCAAAATAGGCACGACAGAATTCTTTCTGTCCTTGAAGATCTCTTAGATCAAGCGGTTGAACGCGGATGGGCTGCTCGACTGGGCCATTGGCGTGACGAGATACTCACACAGGTCATCGGACATTGAAAAGGCCGTGTAGGGTACATCCTACTCGCGTAAACGCACTTATAAAAAAACTCACAGTAGATCCATGACAGAGACGATGCGTCCAGGCTTTCGGCTATAGGCTATAGGCTATAGGCTATAGGCTTTAGGGGATAGCTGCCACCCCTCAGAGATAATCAGAGTTCCGAATATGCATCCTTCTACGCGATTCCCGTCACGTCCCAACAGAGAACACACCAACTTCTAGTAAATCCGCGGAAATCACCCAAGTTGAACACTCTGGCTGTTAGCCCTGAGTCAAAAAGAGGCGATCCAACACTCTGCCAGAACTTCGGTGGAAAAGCCTATAAAATACGGGGGGGGGGGGGGGGTATTCGCGCCGGGGAGCGTGCTGCGCGGGGGTTTTGTGAAGCGGGTGCTGATGAAGAAACGGACAGAGTTGGTGAGGGCTCTGCGTGTGTCATATTTAGCGTCAGGTGACTACTTCAAAGAAGTTTGTGATATCCCGAGGCGGCGCGTGTCTGCAAACGTACGCCAGCGCCAAAGTTAGTTTGTTTTCGTTGTCGACTTGGATCCGGAGATAGAGCTGACCAGCGTCGAGACTGGCGACCTTGATGGAATTCTCTGCCAGTCTGATGGTCTCCAAGCGACGAGGGCTTTATCATGAAATGGCGTGAATGGCAGTATCGCTGCGTCCGCGTCTGAATCCGTTGGTTCGTACTCAGACTCGATAACCCTTCCACCAGCTTAATTACCACTTGAGTTGGAGCCTCCAGGCGTGGTTGATAGGTGTAAAAAGCTCCCGGATAATTTGAGACTCGGTAATCAGAATATTGATGATATCCGGCATTTCATACAAAGACGAATCGATGTCCGAGAGGAGTGAATCAGAGTCAGTGAATCAGATGCGCCCCACAGACGCTTCTTTAACACATAGATCAGCGTGAATCCTCCCCACTATTCCCTAGATCTAGGTAGTACTGCTTCACCTTGCCATGCGTTGATCTTCAGTGACGTCTTCCAGGAATGCCAGGTCTATTTTCATCAACGTGGCGGCGTTTGTGTTCTTACGGTCGGTCGCAGAGCTCGTGAGGTAGACAAGGTAGAGCCTGTATTTAAAGGCCATCATGACAGCGTGCCTCAACTCGGATATGGCAGAGTTTGTGATCCTACCTGTGAACATTGGAGATGCTTATTATCGAAGGCCCGTGCGAGCGGCGGAGGCCTCGAACTAGAATGGGTTCGACGAAATTCTAACATATCGATTCACTGCGAGGCTCACACTGCGCCAACGGCATTGTCCATTACGTGGGGGTCTACGTGGTTCACGAGCTCCTGCACAAGTACTACATAATACTGTGCCATATTATGGCACAGTAAGCGATGGCAAGGAATCGACACTGATTTCGATCCACAACAAGACAACACAACGGCCTACGGACTTATCGTGAGGTGACCAATCATCGCGCCTTGGCTTCCGTAGGGTGATCCTTCAGTTCCGTGGACAACGAAACTTATTCGGGGGAATGGCTCGATTGCGCTAACGCTTTCTGCTCGAGGACTTGAATATCACAGAGATCTTTGAAGTCTAAAACTCCAGGCGGACCACCCTCTCCTCTAGTGGATGCTCGAAAAATCCAGGAGGCAGGGGTAGGTCATTCGTCCAACACGGCGGAATCTACTCGTGGAGTGGATCCGCTCCACGAGCGGATTCCGCCCAATCCAACAGACCACTCGTTTGCAGCCCTCTGGGGCACTCTGGTCCAATCGCGGAGCGTGCGTGCAGTTCGCGCCGCTCCCGTTCCCCAACGCTCCCTCAACGTCGCCAGCCTCCGCCCACAGTCGCCAGCGACTGCCCAATGTCGCCCGCGCCCCCCCCCCCCCCCCTCCCCAAGTCGCTTGCACTTCACCCAGCGCCACTCGTTCGCCCAACGTCGCTCGCGCTGCCCAGTATGGCACCAATCGGGCTTGCTGAGTAAGTTTGGGAATGAGTTAGCGGTTAGAGAAGAGAGCTGATCCTATCTACCGCTGGCATGCGTGGGGGCTCCAAGGGGAGCCTCCCCTACGGCACCACCGTCACACCAATGTGAGCGGCGGCCCGGCGGGGCTTGGAGATGCAGGTGGACGGGTGTGGGTGCTGCCCCCATGGGCACAGAGCACGCCACTCCGTCGGAACTTCATGCTGGGAGAGACTGTGTGCAGATGCGGTGTTGCACCCGGCCAGACTGGGCTACCGCTGGGAGCCGGCCGGGGGAAACGCCAAGTTGAAGATGCGCGGGGCCGGCAACGGCACCCGGGCGGCGTAATCCGCAAACATTCTGGAGAGATGCAAATGGAGATGCAGGTGTCGCACTGCCTTGCACCGGCTTCTGCCGTGCTCGACCAGGCCGAAGCTGGGGCCAAGAGATGCGACTCGAGATGCAGGGTTGGACATGTAGATGCACTAGCGAGTCCTCAGATTCGTTGTAGGTACCCTGAGATGCACCACAGGGTCTAACTCAGGGGGACTCGCGCCCGGGGCGAACCTCGGAGATGCAAGATGAGTTCGCGCGGCCAATTGCAGGGCACCGGCACGATGTTGAAGATGCGGATCAAAGGGGAGAGACTGAATATACTGGGAACACTCTGCGAACACTCGGGGAACCGGAGGAGAGGCGGGGAACGGGAGGATGGATACACGGCGTGCCACACCCAGCACCGCTCGTTCTCGCCCAGCGCCGCTCGTGCTTCTCAAGACGCCACATGTGCTCGCTCAACGCTTTCTCGGTGAGATTAGGTATGTTAGCTTTTACATTGTATTGTGAATCCGGCCTGGAACTAATGCAGATCTGTATTCATGACCATGTTTATTCTAGATTTACCCATATTCATCAATACACCGAGCAGGTGTCTTTAGTTTTTGTACCGGGTCACATCTCCGGTCATGATCGAAGCGAAGCAAAACTTGTGACCAAGCAAAAAAGAAGTATTTAGGGATAGGTTTTCCTCAAGCGTTGCGTAATCGACAAGACAGCAAAAGGGTAAAACAAGGTAAAACGCGGGAGGCAAAGCGAGGTATTACGGCGCATCGGTAGAACGCGGTAAAACGCGTCAGGTGCGAGTGACGGCCTTGCGCTGGCGTACGGAGCGACGTAGACTGTCTTGGATGGATGAAGTCGGAGGTGGAAGAGTTGGAGGAGTTGGCGTCGAGAGAGTAGCGTCCGCTGTGGCCGTGGAAGCTGGGAGCCGGGGTGGGTGCGGCCGGCTGAGTGGGAGCTGCCACTGCCACCTGAGCCGCGGCCGTCGCGGATGCCTTGGTTTCGTCGTTGTCGCTGTCTTGGCCTTCGGCGTCGCTCTCCTGGTTCTCCTCTTGTTCATCGTCGTCGTCCTGCTCGTCGTGCTTGTCCTGCTCTTCGTCGTTGTCGCTTGCCTGGCGCTTGCGCTTGCCCTGGGACGGGCCACGAATCTCGGTGAGTGCGACCAGCACCTGATCGATCCTCATGTCGACGAGCATCACCCCGCACTCGAAAGCAGCCAGACAGTGCTCAAGAAGCGTCGGCGGCTCGTCCGCTGGGCGGGTGTACTTGTCGAGCATCGACTTGTCCAATGGAATCAATGGAATGGGGAGTCACGTTGCTCAAAGTGCATTTTATAATGTGGCGGCGCACAGCGCCGCGGTCGAGCCGCTTTCCACACGCCTTCATGTTGCCAGTGTCACCGTCTGGCACGCTGTACGTACACACATGCTTGATGTCCGCGCGCGGCGGCTGCGCGTGAATCCTCTTGTTCTTCTGCGCCGACGCCATTTTCGCTTTGGGCTCCAAATTGGGGAGAGAAGTGTGTACAAGCACCTGTGCAAACCCGGTAATCCGCGGTAATCACTGGTCTGTAAAATGCAGTAAAAGTAGGTATTTCAAGATTTTGTGCACAACAGGATATGACTGTAATCCAGAGTATCTCATGGTTCAGTGACAAATACAACGAGGTATATATGAGTACGGTAAAACGAGGTAAACTGCCGCTCTTGCCTCAATCATCTAAGCTGTTGCTGTGCCTGGCACTCGTTGCTTGGTTCCTACAAATTCGATTGCGTCGTAGCAAACCTTCCGTAGGCTGAAAATTTTCCGCTCCGCCTCATCAGACGTCCATGTGGCACCATGCTTTTCCTCGGGTTGGCGAACGGATGGTCCACCTTGCCATCGCGACTCAAATTCCGTCCGGCCATCAGAGACACTTCTGAGACCACGTGATAGCCGATACGTAGTCTTCTGGGCTGCAGCAGACATGGCATCGCCTGGTGGTGTCACGAGTGAGCTGGGTTCGAACGAAACCGTAAACTTGCTGGTCTATGCTCTGCACATCTTGTCGCACTGTCGACATACAGCTCTCTAGCGCAAAAAGCCGTTGGCTGATGCTTGCGAGTCCACTCTCGACGATGTTCGACAAAAGTGGTAGCGCTGCTTTTGCGGACGAAAGGATGGCTGATCCGTCGTTGGCCTGAAGATATAGCTCCGCCCGCTCGACAAAGGCGACGTAAGAGGGTGATTTGAGGGTCTCGTGGGCCCAAATGGGATGATTGGGAAACTCACGTCGTAGTAGAACCGAATCTTGAACAAAAACTGACCGTAGATACTTCAACAACGCCAGAAAGCCATCACCAACAATATCTTCAACGACACATGCACTCATCAGCTGCTCATTCGATTCGACTGCGGGGAAGATCTTGTCAGAAACTTCCGTCGGCACCTCTAGCTCATTACGCGGAAGGAAAAACTGCTTCCCAGCAGCAGCAAACCCAGCAAGCGAACAGCCTCCTTTGGAAGAGTGGTCAAGTAACACTAGTCCATTTTTTCGTTGTTCCATCGCCCCATTCGTCGTGTACTCGGGTGCACCGTAAGCTTCAGCAATCACACAAGAGTTCATCCTTCTTATGTGAGTAACCGAGTTAAAAAAAACCTAAGAAGTCCATATACACATTGAGATGCGGGCTCCCTAATGTTATTCCGCAAAACGAGGTAAAACGCGGTCGGTATATCACTGTAAAAACAGTACTTGGTATAGTGACGTAAACTAGAGTCGGTTCGTGCGTGGTAAACGCATGTCGGTAATGCGTGCCAAAACGCAGCAAGCAACGGTTCGGTAAAACATGGTAATATAGAACATGGTAAAACCAGGTAATTCACGGTAAACAGTGAAAGCTGGTAAAACATAGTAAAACATACCTTTTTGCTGACAACTCCGCACATCGCCATGGCCTTCCTCAAGCCGTTCGACTGAGTCGCGTACGATATCCATATCCCTTGGTCTGGCTTCTTACCGTCGATGACATGAACATCATACCAACGCTTACGACCACGCATGTCGGGAACATCTTTCCGTGTATCTGGAATCTCCAGAAGAGATAAATGGCGAGCGCCCCCATCGGACAAAGTCGCACGTCGCGATTGCCGAATAAACCCTCCGTACTCCTCCCTTCTTGATTCGTCTTTCCTTGGTCAATAATGACCATCGCAGCGACACGATGCGTCGGTCCCTCCTTCTCGAGCTTCATGGAGAACAGATCTGATAGTTGCATCTTCCGCGTCGTCTCCCCGCCATAAGGGCATGACCCATCAAAAGATCCGAGCGATCGCGCAGCCCGCGACCGGTCCTTAATGACAAAAATGCGTAGCAACACGCCTCTATTCATCCACAGAGTACGTGTCCTGGACAGTACCTTCCCCACGGTCGTGGTATTCCTGTCGCTTACTCTTCGAGCGCTGCGATTGGTGGACGGTCAGAAGACCGGACAGAGCCTTGCCGCGAGGATGCGGGTTTGGATTTCCCCCAGAGTGTGCTGTGTTGCGTATAGTTCGACAAGGGCCTTCAACGTAGCCATTTAGGCCGCTCGCCGATAGCGGCAGTCGCTAGTCGTTCTGGACCTTGCCGGAATCGCGGGGGATAATCACATCCTAGAATAAACCAAAGTGTATTAGCTTGTGAGGGACTCTAGAGTTATTGTAACTGTCGCCCTACGGCCACTCTACCATCATGTGGCTCTGTGTTTCGAACTGCTCCATGTAGTCGAGCAGATCTTGGGTCTCTACGTTGGCGATAAGCTCCAACGTGTTGACCCACTGCACAAGAGCGAAGGTCGCCGTGGGGGAGAACACTATCTCCACCGCTCCGTCGACTGCGAACCTCGCTGTCCCTCCCACGACGACGAAAGATGGCTTGTCAGAGACGTAGCGCGCGGAGGGATGTGGAGTGTGAGCGGCCGGTGGAAGGGCTGGGACTGGGGTACGAGCTGTCGGCAGGGGAGACGAGACGGGTTATGAGATGCCGGTGGGGTCTGTGGCGCGGGGACGGAGGTTGCCGGTGTGGGGAAGCGGGAGGAAAGCGTCAGCTGGTGCGCCAAGTCAACCACGTCGGTTAACATGGCGGATTCGCGTTGCAGCAGCCGCCATTTCGAGCTTGTTGAGTCGATGCCGACGGGTACAACAGCCGCCTTCAACGAGGCCTTGAGAACTCGGACCGCGCTGTCGGTGACACGCCTGTTGATGACTTGAGCGGCTGCAGCGCAGACAGAGCGGAAAGAAAGACCTTCCCCGCGACGGCGGTTGGTGCGGACGATGATGGAAAGCAAAAGATGTTGTGGAGCGATGTGAAAGTAGCTTGAAGGCAAGTCAACTGCGCCCCTGAACGGCGCACTTTGATTGGCTGAAATACGTTTATAGAAGTGCACGCTGCCGCCGATCGGGTGAACCTGTGCCCCCAGGATGATCCCGAGGACGAGGATGTGCCATGATGGCTGCGAGTGGCTAATTCTCCAGAAGACGAGTGTCGTAGAGGCCTTTATGGATGGAGTTAGGATGAAAACACGGAAGGCTGCGATCCGGTCAAACGAACGAGCCCGACGTCTGGGATAGAGGCACTAGGGTTTAGTGGAGTGTGCGACGGGCTTGTGGCTATCTGGCACACATGTCCCATATACCGTCGGAAAGAGCGCGCCGAAACGTAGTCAGAACACCAAAGAAATGTCACTGTCAACCGGTCCGTTTTTGAGCTAGAGGCGACAGAGTAGTTCTGAAAGGTAGGGTAGGGTTAGGGTTTTCCGAATCAGTTCGCCAACAGGTAGTGCAAAATTTCCTGGGTCGGATGGCACAAAGTTTGATTTGTGGAAGTGGTCTGGATTCCGAGTTATGGCAAGATAACCACCGAAAGACTCCCAAACAATATGTGTTCTAAGAACAACAGAGTTTGTACCAGACAGTCCAGGGTCTAGGGTCTAGGGAACTGGTACACATGGCGTGTTTCCGGCTGTGTGAGAGTGTGAGATCCGGCTTAGCGCCACCCCTTCCCTAAAGCGGCGTGTTAGACGTACTGCATTGATTGAAAATTTGAAGTAACTTCATCACAACGACCAAGTAGTACACCGTGAAGCTCTCTACAACGACTACGAAGATCCAACGGGTGAGGTCCACGGCTGACAAGAGAGTCGGGATGACGAGATTCACCCAGCACCATCGCGACCCGAACTGTTTATTCCACGAGTTCTGGATGAACAAAATTCCATTTATGGCAGTTGTTGGGCGCCGCTGAATCCCAAAGCTAACCGAGATCACAATCAACTAGTGCGTCTCGCGTGCGACCAAGTAAACGCCAGGCGACGCGGTCAGCTTCGCCACTCCGGTGATCTTCTCCTCGTCCGACTTGCGAAGGTTCTTCTTGATGGCGGTGATGGGGGGGGGGACGCGCCAGCTTCCGCAGGCGGGCGTTGACGAAGTTGATGAACCCCATCACTTGTAGCCACTAGAGACCATCTCCATACGCGCCCCAGTGCTCCGACCCTCTCTCAAGGTGGGCACGAACGAGGTCGTCCGTCACCCACTCTTGCTCGAGCACCTGGACAGAACAAATATGAGGCCCAATAATGCGTTCAGGGGAAAGATCGGTTGATATATTGATGAATATGGGTAAATCTAAAAGAAACATGGTCATGTAGAGAAGTTCGCGTTAGTTTCATGCCAGATTCGTAAATCAATGAGAAAGAAGACATACCCGTAGCGTTCGTAGCATCATGGAGGGGATCCGGAGCGGCGTGGTCGTGGCGTTGGCAGAGCCCGCGGTGGTGGAGGAGCGAGCGGCGGAGCTGGCGGACGGCAGGCGGCATTGGTGAAGCGCTACGCGTCTACGCGTTGGAGGAGCGAGCGGCGGTGCTGCTGAGACGCGCGCCGCGGTGGAGGAACGAACGGCGGTGGTGGCCGAGACAGGCGGTCGCCTTGGCCGAGCACGGGCGATGGCGCTGGCCGAGCACGGGCGATGGAGCTGGCCGAGCACGGGCGATGGCGCTGGCCGAGCACGGGCGATGGAGCTGGCCGAGCACGGGCGATGGCGCTGGCCGAGCACGGGCGGTGGCGCTGGCTTGTCGTGGGGCAACTCAAAAATCGGGGCCTGGCGTATGTAGGCCGACTCCTGTGCGCCCGGACAACAAACAAATTGTCGGGAATGGCCTGCTTCGTACCGTTTCTTCAGCACTCCACAGGAACTTGAGATATCGGAGGATGTTTGAAGTGGACGTCCGAAATTCCAGCAAGTCGTTACGTGAGAGCCTCACACTCTCAGTCGCGTCAAACAGTTTTTATATGGGCGAATCTAGCGCTCTTGAACGCGCCACGCGTCACGTACTCCGCACCGCAAGTGTTCGGGGTGACCGGTCAACTTCGGTCCACCATCAGGGAAATACCCGCCAACCACCGGTCAACACCAAGGAGCTCTTTCGCACGAAGATGCCGACACCAAGGGACTTAGTTGCTTTTTCGACGGTCACTCTGGGGGGAGCTTTTGTAACGGAAAGACTGGACTTGTGTGAAAGGGGGAAGATTCTGAACTGACTTCCCAGACCAGACCGCGGGGCTACCCCCCCCCCCCCCGCGTGTCCCTCTGGGTTATTGGGTGAATGGGTTCCACCCCACTGTTGTGGGGCCTCAATTGGGGCCACCCACACTACTCTCCTACTCTGTCTTTTTCTGTTATGGGGTTTTCTCTTACACAAACTATGCAGGTCACCGGTCAACTTCGCTGGGTGACCGGTCAACTTCACTCGGACTTGGGGATTTCCAGGCACTCTACCACAGCCGCCCCTTGTGACGCTTCAGCCGATGGCGGGACAAGCGAGCACCCGACGACGAGCGCTCGCTGGCGCTGCTCCCACGGTACTCCTCCGCTTCCGTATCGCACATCTCCGGGACCGCGTCGATCACTTCTCGTACGCTGCCCAGTCGGCATCTTCTCCGGTGTTGCGCTCTTCCGTTGACCCATCATCCCACACGCGGCATGCTGATAAAACTCGTCTTCTTCATCGAGCTACTCCTTCTGGATACGCTCCCGCCACGTCTCTTCACGATAGCGTTCCTCCAGGTCCCATTCGAACCTCATACACCTGATGTCCTGGGCGTCAGTAAAAGCATCAAGTTCCGCCACGTCTGGTCCTTCGCGTACGCGTCGTGGCAGGCAAGCAAAGCCAGATAATCACGGCTGCGGCTCAGTGAGACGGGCAAGCTCTGATCTCACTGTCATCATCGCGCGTCTTGGGATCCTTCTGTCGTTCTTCTTTCTCACCTCTTCACCAAGGCTTCGTGCGGCTGGACAACAATACGTAGCTTCATGCGGCTCAACAACAATTCGTAGGAACTCCTTCTCTTCAGACTCGGTCCATGGCGGCTTGCGTTCGGCCTTCCTGATGCCTGACGTCCAGTAACAGTCTTCCCACTTGGGCCAGTTACTTTCGCTGTCCTGGGCTTCCGAGCCACGGGAACACGCACTTCGGTCGTCTTGCTCGTCCGGCGCCTCATCGTCACCGCAGGTGGCTTTGCCGACTCTTCTTCCTTCTCTTCGGCGTCAGCGCCCGTCGCAACGTCTTCCTCGTCCGGCGCTTCGCTCCTCTCATTCAAGTCAGCAACGGCCGCATCGATCCCATCACCAACCAGAGCGACTTCTTCTCCCACGGCAGGCGGCACATCTGCCTGCGCCGCGTCCTGACGCACCGGTTCTGCGGCAGCGGCCGCCTCTGCTGCTGCGGCCGCAGCCTCTCTTTCTCGGTGGTCTCGGCGGCGCCGAGTGGCGCCCATAACCTGCACCATCTGCGTCGCCCGACGGTGCTGCTATTCTCACCTACCCGTTGTCGTGCCACGTCTCGACTTTCTTGGTCCCAGTCCCTTACTCTGGTCCTGGTCCCGCGTATGGCACGTGGGCGTCCCTCGTATCTGGTCACGGTCTCTTGTCTGGCACGTGGGCGCTCCTCGTTTTGGTCACGGTCCCTTGTATGGCACGTGGGCGCCCCTCGTTCTGGTCCCGGTCCCTTGTATGGCACGTGGGCGTCCCTCACTCAAGTCCCGGTCCCGTTGGTTGGTTCACTATCTGGTGACTTCGGCCGTGTTCTTCAGCTGGTAGGTCGGTGACTTGTGTCTTGTGCCACATACCACCCAGGTGACAGGTCAACTTCATCTTCAAACCTCCAATCCATCGAATAACTTGGGCCTTCTGGATCGGGCCACTGCTTGGGCCACTCGGGACCTTCGGCTGTGTTCTTTCGCACGTGAGTCGGTGACAGGATACTCGTGCCACACACTGGCCGAGGTGACTGGTCAACTTTGCCCTCAACCCAGCGACCTGTTGACAAACTCGGGCGGGCCACTGGCTGGGCCACCCTGGGCGACTGTGTTCTTCGGCATGTGAGTCGGTGACTTGTGTCTCGTGCCACACACTCGCCGGGATGACTGGTTAACTTCGTCCTCAACACACCGCCAGCCTACACACCGCGCGGCGGTGCCGCGACGCCTCAACTTGTAGCCCCTTGCCCGAACACTCGACCCCGCCCTCGCTCCACGCGTCAACACCGTCACACCGTACACCTTCTTCCTGCGCTCACGTCGCGCGATCCTTCCGCGGCCACGCTCACTTCGCAGCCGTACTCCTCCTGACGTCGCGGGCAGTCTGTCGCCATCCGTGCGCGCTTCTGTGGCGCACATCTTCAGTCGCGCCTTCTCGCCGTTGCTGCATATTTCGACGCGCGCTCTTCACTGCGCCATCGCGCTGGCAGGCGCATCTCCACGCGTGTCTGCCGTCTCCTCGTCGCCTCACTGCGTTGAACCTCTTGCCTCTTCATGCTCGGCACCCCACAACGGCACGTGCATCTCTCGACTCCATTATCGACGCGCCACTCGTGTAGGTGTCCGCGCGCCGTCTCCTCTCGGCACCTCGCGCCCCACCGTCGCTCTTCGCGTCCAGTGGATCGCTCCAGTGCCGTCTCTCTGGTGAGTGCGTTCGTCAGGCATTCTGCACATCTTCGAACGCAACTCACCCAACATCTTTTCTCTTGTTCTCGTGCCCCTCCTCATCAGCGTCTGCAAACCACCGGCTCTTCGCATCTCAACGGCGCTCGCACCTTCGAAGGCGTCACACGATCGCGTGTGGGACGCAGCCAACCAGGGCCCCCGTCACCTCCATACCACGCTTCTTCTTTGT
Organism: Pythium rhizo-oryzae; assembly: GCA_027475725.1. NCBI lineage: Eukaryota > Oomycota > Peronosporomycetes > Pythiales > Pythiaceae > Pythium > Pythium rhizo-oryzae. Next base: position 2,617 of record JAMFLL010001260.1, on the reverse strand, counting down.
GCAGCCACCACGGGCCCGCACGTTACCACCACGACCAACTCTGGGTCCCTGGGGCCGTTAGTTTTGTGAACGCGCATTCCGCCTTACTTCGAGTCGTTTTAGCGCCGCTTCACTGTCGTCTTTCTGCGCGTGTCGTCTTACTTCGAGCCGCCGCTACGCTTCTACTATCACTTGATCACACCAATTCAGACGTCGTGTCGAACTCTGTCCATTTCTTTACGTGGCAAAGCGCCGACTTATCCGTTTTCCTTCTTCCGGCGTCGGCCGGCTTCCTGCCTGTTCGCACTTCGTCTCGGCCGCAACACGGGCGCACCGCAGCCAATTCCTCCTTGTCTTCTACTCCGAGACCGCGACGCGGGTGCACCGCGGCCTTCTTCTCCTCGCCGTTTCCTCGCGGCTCGTGACGCGGGCGCACCACGGCCGGAACTCGTTCTCATCGCCTTCCACTTCATCTCCTTCTCTGGTTACCTGCCCGCTCGTACTTAGCCGCACCGGGTGACCGGTCAACTTCGCCTCACCATACTATCCTTCATATAAACAGCGCAGCGGGGCGTCGCGACTCGGCCCGCACGCCGGCTTGCCATCTAGCGGTCCGCTGCCGTACGCAGCGGCAGGGCGCCATCTTCCTCGTCGTCGTCTTCGCCGTCAGACGACAGCTCTTCCTCATTCTCCTCCTCGGCCGTCTGTGCAGCTCCTCGACGGTTCTCCCACGCCATTCTCGCATCAAACTCGTACAGAAGCGCTGTGCAGTTGAGATCGTCCTCGTTCACCCACGTAGCGTCGTCATATCCGACCCACTTGATGAGGTATTCACGCTGCCGTCGTCCGTTGCGCGTCCGCCGCTTGTACTGCACTCTAATACCGCCTCCACCTCGTAATCGTCGTCCTCGCCGGCTTCATACCACGAATCCTCCGGCAACAGAGCTTCATCAAACTCGAATTCATCACTCGTTATCACTCTCTCCTTCGGGCGCGACATCTTGGACACGTACGGCTTGAGCCTGGAGATATGTACTATGGGGAATATGCGGCTTTCTCGCTTGTCAATCTTGAGACGATACACCACGTCCGTCACTCTGTCTTCAATCTGGTAGGGACCGTGCCAAAGATGCGCGAGCTTCCGCACGAGGCCAGTCTTCACCAGATCGTGGTAAATCCACACCAATTCGCCCGGTTGATACGCGGTTCGTGTTGTGCTCGCCGTCTTCTCCGTCACACCTTTGTTGTGCTTCTCCACGCGTTCTTCACTTAACTTCTTCTGCACAAACTCTGCGTGGGCCATCGCGCGCTCGTGCTTCTCCACGACCTTCTGCCTCCACGCGAGAGCGTCCTTCTCCTTGATCGTGCCGTCCTTGGGTGGTACCGTAGCTTCTAGCGCTGTCCTTGCGTTCCAACCGTGGACCAAATAGAAACTCGTCTGATGATGCTGCAAACTCACAGAGGTATTCAGTGCCAACTCGAGTTGCTCCACATACTCATCCCAATCGCGCCGCTCCATATCCGAGATGCAACACTTGATGGCTCGAATGACCGTTTGCACCGATCGCTCTTGCTTTCCGTTGGCTTGTGGCCGATACGCGAGCGTCGGTCTCTGGCGTTGTTGCATCATGCGATTGAACCTTCGGAAGACAGAACTCATAAATCTTGGGTCCCGATCATGCCGGGTCATCTCTTGAGCACCAAATCTTCGATAGATACCGGACAAATATGCCTCCGCCACAGCTTGCGCCGACGTGTCAGCCATCGGAATTAGCACGATGTATCCCGTGAACAGACAGATGAAACACAACAGCGCCTCGTTCCCGTTGTACGTCTTCGGCAACGGCAGAGCAAAGTCCATCGCGAGGATCTGGAACGGCCGCGTGGCTATGAGATTACCGTGAGTCCGCCCCTTGTATCTTGGCTTTCCTTTTGCAGTCGCACAATCCTCGCACGCGGACACAAACCACTCGACGTCAGCATAAAGGCCGCGCCAGTAATACAGCTCGCGCACGCGCGCAAATACTCGCCCAACACCTTGATGCGCACCGCCGCCGAGCTCCGTGTGATACGCCCTCAGGACATCCTCTTGGAGCACATCAGGGACCACCAAACGCATGCGGTCCTCCTCCTTGCGCTTCGCGTGTTGCCGTTTCTTCCGCTGTTTGAGGCGGAAGTTCCCTTTGCGGCGTCGGCCTTTGGTGCTGGGTGCTTCTTGTTCTTGCTGACGGTCGCACCCTTGGCGCCAGCTCTGGCGTTTTTTCGTTCCTGTTGCTTTGGAACCTTCCGGTCGATACGGAGCTGTCGTAGTTCGTTCTTGATCGATTGCAGCTTGCGATCAATCAACACGTTCACGAGATCCTGGTTTGGAGTTTCCACCTCCATGTCGGCAGCCGCGGCTTGCTTGGCTTGCTTGTCGACGAGTTGGATACTCGCATCAGCTTGGCTGTATCGTTTCACAAGCTCAAACTGGGTCAGGCGAGCTTCGAACTCGTCCTTGGCATGGTGGTAGATGTCGACATATGCGTTCTCGTCTCGATCTTCTTCTTCCATGGCATCCCAGTTGATGGTGTCATACTTGCCGTTCGGGTCGGCTTTGCATGCGAGCTTGCAGTACTCAAGTGCTCGATCTTGGAAA
>JAMFLL010001259.1:0-18186 GCA_027475725.1 Pythium rhizo-oryzae | reverse complement strand
TAATGGAATGATTGATTATTGCGTCTCCCAACATTTCACTAGTCACTATTGCTTCTCGATTTTGGAGATTGAATTTTTCGCGGTATTCTCGGACCCCTGGGCCGGAAGTACCCCCCGAGAGGCGGCCCACGAGCGTCTCGATCCACTGCGTTTGGCCGATCACCACGTCGTTGTCGTCGTCTTGCGCGAGCACGGCGATGACGCACGCGGCGGCGTCGATTGGCGCGAAAGGATCATATGCCTCCAGCAGGATCGGGACGGCCCCGCACGCGACAATGTAGCGCTTGTTCGATGGCAGTGCAGCCAGGTTCCAGATGGCGCGCACGGCCTGCTCCGCCTCGACCACCGCGCCGCGGGCAATGAGGCCAAGCAAGGCCGGGACCGCTCCGTATGCCGTGAACTTCTCCTGGTTCGCCGGGCAGTCGAACGCGTCATGTTCGCGATCGCCCCCGCGGCGTTCTTCTTGAGCGTGGTAGTGGTGCGACTTGTTGAGAGCGCCTCGACAAGGTAAAGCTCCATACCTACAACAAGAGAGCGGTAGCTCGGGTTCAGGCACAAGTTCCACACCGCCGATGCGGCCTCATCGCGCTCTTGTGGCATGGTTCCGCCGTCCGAAATCATGCGTGTGAGAGGTCCACACAGCTCAGAGACCGACGCGATCGCGCACGAGCTCGCGGCGGCCAACGCGAGCGTCCACATGATGTTCGTGCGCTCGGTCGCCGTTGTCGAGTCATACGCGTGCTGTGCGAAATGCGAGAATATGCCCGAGTTAGCGATTGTGGCGCGGTACTCGGGCACGTTCGCGAGTCGCACGAGCTCCGCGCTGGCCTCTTCGCGCTGGTTATCGGAGAAGCCGCGCTCAAAGGTGACCGTGTGAACGTGCGGCGAGATGTCGTGCCGCACGAAGTGGCCATGCGTAAGCATGCCGACCACTTCGAAGATGCGCTGGTGGGGCGAGACCGAAAGTGTCACGAGCGGTGGCACGGCGTGCACCTGCGCGCGCTGGCCCTGGTTGGTCTTGGCGCGCATCGACGCCTCGTCGAGCTTCTTCTTGACGTAGCCGCCCTGGAGGTACTGGTGGGCCTCCCGCATGGCGTCCAGCTCGTGGCCCAAATCGCGCATGCTCTCCACCATCGCGGACCGCGCCATCCAGCGGGTCATGAGGCCTTTCTTCCGGTACGCGACCAGCACGCGCTCGCACTTGGTCGCGTTCCGGACGTAGCGCGCGAGCAGCTCCTGGTCGACGAGCTGGTTCTGCGCCTCGAGGCGCTCGAGGATCTTGAGGATCGACCGGAAGCGCCGGAGCACGCGCTCGACGTCTTTGTTCTCCTCTTCGATCTTCTTGTACGCCTTCCAGACGGCCTGGCACGCCTGAGCCGCGGCCTGGCACCCTTTTGCTGCGGCCACGAGCTCTGCTGGCATTTTTGTCAAGTGAGTAGAATCTCGGCGGGTCAAGTGAGACTCTGGAAGTTGCGCGCCGAAGCTTTTTGCGTCGCGTGCGGTGAGCTGAACCCAGTGGGAGTCCACTGGTACACCGTTTCTCAGTCTCTCATCATGGGTGTCAAGTTTGTGAACCCACTGCCTTGCGTAGTGAACTTATATAACTGTGTGAGTGTATATCCTACATCAACCTATCGCATCTTGATTTTTCTACATTATGCATTTACAGAGACACAGACGAGGCCTTTCAAATGGAACCGCTCAACACGGAAACTGCACAGGCAAAGCTCCCTCTCAAAGAGATATTGCGAGAATCTGCATTCCATTTTCCTTCGGTTCCCATCGGCTTGCGCGTGTTCGGGCGGGCGGCTGCCGGCGCGGTTGGACCGATGTCGCCGCGAGAGGCATGGAAGAGGTGGCAGAAGTGAGCACCGCTGGCACCGCATCGTCACAAACGGCGACACGCGACATGGCTTCTCTGCTACTAGTTCACGGTGGTGCCACCACCACCTGCACGTCAAGAGACACATCAGCGCATCGAGCTGGACGTGAGATCGAATAAGAGGCAGCGACTCGATCTCACCGGCCACGAGAGACGCCTTCCTGCGTTCAGCATTTACCAGCCTGGAGAGCGCGAGGGTTAGCTACCTCAGTGCATTATGAACCGGTTCTCCAGGTGCAAAGAAGACACGTAACCTCGGCCTCGTCCTCGATGGCTCCACTCGGCGTCTCGCGCTGGACGACCGTGCGCGCTGTCTCCTCCACTTGGTCGGGTTCGTTCATGATGATTGGTGTATCCGCACTGGTCCGCGAAGCACAGAGGGCACACCGAGGTTAAAGTGACACGTACCAGGTGAGTAGCTTCAGTTCTCAAAATGGATGCATTCGGAACATGACAGTCAGTAGCTACAAAAAGCGATGTGATCGGCCTACTCTGCGCATGCACCTAGACCGCTGGTTTTGCGGCTCGAGTCGTCTCCTTTTTCTCCTCTTCCTCGTTCTCCTTCTCTGGCTCGTACGCCGAGTACGTCGTGTACCCTTCGCTGCCCTTGCTCGGGTCCCACCAGTGCTCGTACGGCGCGACGGGCGCGAGTGGCCAGTCGTTCCTGAAGCGCTCCACGAGGTCCGGGTTCGCGATGAACGGGCGGCCAAAGCACACGGCGTCGGCGGCGCCGCTGCGCAGCGCGCCCTCGGCGATGTCGCGCGTGTACCCGGTCGTGACGAACACGTTGCCCGAGAACACGCGCTTGACGTCGAGCGCCGTCACGAGACGGCCCTTGTCGTGGAAGCCGAAGCCCGGCCCGTCCAGCAGCGCGAGGTACGCGAGCCCGCGGCCGTCGAGCCGCGCGGCCGTGGCCGTGAACTGCTCAAAGTTGTCGGCGCTGCCCATGCAGCCGAACACGCCGTTGGGCGAGAGCCGCACGCCGACGCGGTGCGGCGGCCACTCGGCGAGCACGGCGTCGAGCACCTCGAGTAGGAACCGCATGCGGTTCTCGATCGAGCCGCCGTACTGGTCGGTGCGATGGTTGGTCGAGGACTGCAGGAACGTGTCGATCAAGTAGCCGTTTGCGGCGTGGATCTCCACGCCGTCGAACCCGGCCTGCTTCGCGAGTGCCGCGCCCTTGCGGAAGTCGTCCGCGATCCCCGGGATCTCGTGCGTCTCGAGCGCGCGCGGCGTCTCGTAGGCCACGTGGTCGCCTTGGTTGTTGCGGATCTGCCCGGTTGGTACGGCGATCGCCGACGGCGCGACGACCTCGCGCTTGGCGTTGAAAGACGAGTGCGACTGGCGCCCCACGTGCCAGAGCTGGAGAAAGATCTTGCCGCCGCGCGCGTGGACCGCGTCCGTGACCTTCTTCCACGCCGCCGCGTGGGCAGGCGTGTACAGCGCCGGCGAGCCGTACCAGCCGTAGCCCTGCTCGCTGATGGGCGTGGCCTCCGAGACGATGAGCCCAGCGCCCGCGCGCTGCGCGTAGTACGTCTGCGCGATCTCGAGCGGCTCGTACGTGGTCGTGTCGGCGCGCGCGCGGCCCATGGGCGCCATGATCACGCGGTTCTGAAGCACGAGGTCGTCGCCGAGCGCCAGCGGCGTGAAGAGCTTGTAGTCGGCGACGGAGGTCATGGTGTCGTAGAGAGGATAGTGGCGGTTGGGTGTTGCTGCGAGGGAGAAAATTTCAAAGTGCGTGACATGGGGAGAATCCAGGTGCGCTGTTCGTCTCCCTCTTTCAATCGCTAGTGCTCCGTGCGGGGCGAGAAGCCCCTAATCAGCTCATAGAGTGTGGTCTCACCGTTCGGGCGAAGATGGCGTATCCACAGAGTGTAGCCATGTGACGTGGTACGATGTGCGTAATATATTGCGCACATATGCGACAGAAACATGGCGGAAATCGGGCTGGAATGCGTTCCGTTTGGTTCGTATTACGCACAAGTCGGCCTGTTTCCGCGATCCGAATCGGATCCCCCGCGATTTCTGATTGAGTGCCAGCGTGGCAGGGAACGAGTTCACTCGATGTTTACATAATATGATAGTCGGATATTATCCGCTACGCCCGTCGGAAAGTGTCTACAGGTACCCGCGAATCCGTGTGGCACACACGAGATTCGTGAAACATAGACAGTACAGGTATCTGGTCAGTCGGTATTTTTCAAAAGGTGAAATTTATGGACCTGTGAAAATTGATCCGTTTGACTGACAGACATTCGCGGCTGCCGACCGCGCATTCCCTTCCCCCCCCAAACATCAAGCGTGTCCAGGATGGTCAAGCGGAAGCGCGGCGAAGATCGCGACGATTGTGAGGAAGCGGGGGAGGCTAAGCGCAGCGATGAGAGCGAGTACGACAGCGAGAGTGAATCCTCTCACCATGACGCTGATGGTGCAGCGTCGAGCGACGCGGGATCGGGAGATTTAAGCGACGACCCCAGCGAATATCGCGCTCAAGAGCGTGAACTCTTTTGCGACAGCGATAACTCACATCCAGGCCGAGCCGTGAGAGAGTACACAATCCAGTGTCCTTCTCCAGAGACTACTTCATTCCCGACGTTTAAGGAGGCGTGCGAATTCCTCGATGCCTTCTTCGACCGCACTTTCCAGCCCTTTCGGTACGTGAAACTCATAACCTCCTCGAGAAAAAAAGTGCTGATGATGTTGTCTGTGTGCCAGGATTCGAAGTACAGTCTCGATTCTCAGCCAGAAGAAGCATCACCAAACTAGCAGCCGGGATCTACCAGAGGATTGTGAGTGTGGCACAGCCCCTGGTCAGAAGACCCCAACCTACTCGCGAACCTATCTGTGCACACACGGAATCAAGGAGCGCCAGCGTGGTACGCAAATTACTCTCTCAGACTTGACCTGCTTTCTCGTGTCTAACTTGTGATTTGTGATGCAGCGGTTGAACAAATCCGGAAAAAGAGGAAGATCCGCGCATTGGGCTGTCCCGCCGCAGTTACCGCTAAAATCGCTAGCTACAGGAACACGGCCGGCGAGTTGCGTTGGCGTGTAGTGCTATCGAACGTGAAGACCGTGCACAATCACCCGGTGAATCGTCGCGTCTACGGTGGTTACGCAGAAAACCGGGCGCTCGCGGATCCTGACCCGCGGTTGGTCAAGCGGATCGGCGAATACAGCGAGCTAGGTGTCGACAGTCGACAGATCACTCGGTTCGTGCGCAGGAACTCAGGTAAGATTCTGGAAGTGTCGGAAGTACCGGAAGTACCGGAAGTACCGGAAGTACCGGAAGTACCGGAAGTACGTGTGGTGTCGAACGTGGCGAAGGTGTCGGAGGGGCCGAAAGAACCAGAGGTTTTGGTGCTGGGGGTGCCCATGCCGGAAGTACCTGAAGTACCGGAAGTACCCAAAGTACCCAAAGTACCGGAAATGCTGGAGGCTACCCGCGTTACGTTGGCAACCGGCACACGTACGGAGTCCGAGGGAGTGTAGACGTGCGTTCATATTGCTAATTTTGTAATGTACTTTTTGATCTCTGTAGACAAGCAGGTCATCGCAAAGGACGTGCAGAACATTCTGCAGAAGAAGAAGAAGACAAGACGTGTCGGCACGACAGGACGCCGAGTGAAACGAGTGTTGAGAAGGTTCTTGAGCCAGAACGCACAAAATCTGGCTCGGGTATTTGTCGATGAGAAGAAGAACGCTACGTGTGTCCTGTTCCAGACAGCCTTGATGCGTAAAGTCATGGCGACTTTCCCTCAAGTACTCATGATGGATGTCACACACGGTACGTGGGGAGCTCATTTTATGCAACGCAGGCGCTTCGTGACATGAATATCTGTCCACAGGCACCAACGCAGAACGATACAAGCTGTACAGCTTTGTTGTTGAAGATGCGTTTGGCGTTGGCCAATACGTACAGCATGCATTGATCGACGGAGAGACGAAGGCCAACTTCCTTACGGCTCTGAGGGAATTCAAGAAGAATAACCCAGCTTGGGCGGACGTTCAAGTTGTCGTGGTACGTAGACTCTCACATGAAGGGTATGTCGTCGAAAACTGTATGGCTCACATTTATTTCTATAGATGGACAAGTCCTTTGCCGAGATTGCATGTGTTGAACAGGAGCTACCTAACGCGCGGATCCTTCTCTGTCGATTCCACGTAATCAAGTATCTTCACGAAAAGATTCTTGAAACGACGTTCGGGCTTCCAGCGAAGACTCCGGCAGACAAACAGAGGATTGGAGAGCTCAGGAGGAACCTGAAGGGCGCGTTCCACGAGATGGTTTTCGCAAAGTCGGAACCAGAGTACGAGAAAGCGAGGGCCTACTTCGTATCCCTCGTGCCGCCCGAGGATGACAACACATTTATCGACTACTTCACTGTCAACTGGCACGAGCGTCGAGAAATGTGGGCTCTGTTTGAGCGTGATGACGTTGTTCATCTTGGTAACCACACGAACAACCGGATCGAGTCCTCATGGAGCCATATCAAGCCCGGCCTCAACCCCAGCAAGACCATCGACGAAGCAGTACAAGAGCTGATCGACTGTCAGAACGACAAGGAAAATGAACTGGACGCAAAACTGCAGGTGCGTTGTCTCAGGAGTCATTGTTTGGTTTCGCATGACTAACTTCGCGTTGGTGTCGACAGGACATCCGCCGCCAAATCCACTACGAATACGACGACGAGATGACACAACTACTACAGATGGTTTCATTTTACGCTGCCGATCTCGTGCAGCCTGAGTACTCCGCCGCAACCAAAGTACGTACGTCATGCCCGAGCTCCTAAATACTCCCTAATATCTGATGGCCTCGGCTCTTTTTGACACCCAGGGCCTTCATGAATTCGACACCGAGCAAGTAGGAAGTGGACTGGTCGCGTTTCGCGGGCGCAATTCCGGGACAATTCGGTACACGGCGAGCGTCGAAGAGGGCGTGTGCACCTGCCCGTTTTACATGACGCAGCTGCTCCCGTGCCGACACGTCATGTTTGCACGTGCTGAGGTAGGATCTCCCAATCGCTTTATTGATCTCTTCTATGACTAATGGAAAACTTGTGACGAATTCCACACTCTATTACGAAACCTAGCTCGGCCGCGAGACGATTCCATACCACAAGATTCACAGCCGATGGACGATTCGGGGGCCGGATATGGAGAAGGTCACCATTCCTCATGTTGCGCCATACAAACGTCACCCAGCCCTCCCGCCCGCCTGTGTTCGCTCTCCAGCAGCGAAGTACGAAGTCGCACGCAACATTGCCACGCAACTTGTCAACGTCGTGACTTCATTCGGCGGAGCCCAGCTTGATGATGGTTTGAGGCAAATGAAGCTCCTCCTCGACCAACTCAAGGGTGCGACAACAAAAGTGGATGCTGGTGTCCAAACCGACGGTATCGAGTTCTCTCCAGCTGGCATCTCACAGATCCTCTTTGCCGACGATGCGTGTACCAGCACTGAGCTCCTTGCCGGGCAAGACACCTTTCAAACCCTCGACCAGCCTGACGACTCTGACCAGCCTCGCCAGCCTGACGAGCGCGAACAACCTGTCCAGCCAGAACAGTCTGTGCAGCACAAAGTCCCCGAAGTACCCAAAGTACCCGAAGTACTCGGAGTACCCCAAGTACCCGAAGTACGCGAAGTCACGGAAGTCACGGAAGTCACGGAAGTATCAAGCGCCGAGGAGCCAACAGACAACGATCAAGCAGATTTCGACATCGCAGCGTGTGAAGTAGAGTCACCAAGCTCCTCCGAAGACGATATTAACTTTGACCACAAGACGAAGATAGCTGGCAAGCCGCGGAACAAGAACAAACAGCGCTCCTTTTACAGTCGACCAGCGAGAAAGACGGTGAAGTACCTCATTGATCTACACGCAGCCGGAAAATCGCTACCTGAGATCGACGATTTTGTGGACAGTCTGAATGACAAGGGTACGTCTGCAATGGCAGTCATCCCTGCGCGCGGCTACCCGGTGAAGGAGCTGCCCACCTTACTTCCACAGGTTTTTGCTCTCACGTGTCCCCTAAGTGCCTGCATCCGGGAGGTCAAGTTCGTGTTGGAGGAAAAGGTTGTGAGTATGTGTGTACGGGCAACGAAAGCGTTTAGGCCTGACAACACCACTACTTCCGGTACTTCCGGTACTTCCGGTACTTCCGGTACTTCCGGTACTTCTGGTACTTCTGGTACTTCCGAGTCGATTTGCACCGCTGCGGACGTCCTCGGTGTTGGCAAGATCCACGAAGATGACATTGCATCGATGGCCAAGTTTTATGAGGTTAAAAAGAAGCTGGAAGCCTTCGCAAGCACGCGGGAGTGGCTGTGGAAAGCACGTTTGGAAAAAGGACCGCGACAACGGCAGTTATACGACGTGTGTCGGCTTTTGAAGGTAGCGCCAATCGCCCAGAGGCGGAAGGTTTTCGGAGTATCGACTGCGACTATGGATCTGCTCGCATTCCGCAAGGGCGAATGGCTCAACGATTCCTGTATTCGAGTTGCAATGGCCAGGATTCAACGAATCACAGGCTCACGTGTCCGTCCATCGACGTTTATCGACCCCGTTGCTATCGAGGTCGCAATGCGAGAAGGCGCAAAGAGACCCGAATACTTTGACTCGTACTTCGCTGACCAAAGTGCGGTCGTTGTCGTCATCGTCAACATCAAAGACGCTCATTGGTGTGGGTTTGTTGTCGATCTCAAGATGAGCAAAATCGTTTTCTACGATCCTCTCCAAGGACGGAATGCTTACGCGTACATGGCGAAGGTGTGCAAGGAGTGCGTCGCTCCAAGTATTCGCTATCGCTATGCGGAGATGTTGCAGACGCGACAGGAAGAGCCCAAGCAGCGTGACAGTGTCAACTGCGGGATATTTGTTCTTTTGTTTGTCAGGGCCTTTTTGTGTGGGGAGAAGTTCGACGAGCTCCCCGCGGAAAAAATTGATGCAGCTCGTGTTGCATTCATTGTTGATGCCTTGACGCCGGAGGAGGTCGACGACGGAAGTGATGGGGACGAAGAAGGCGACCCGAATGAGTCTGCATCTGGAGATGAAGGTGCTCCGAGCGAAGATGATGACGATAGTAGTCCAGAAGATCTTGGCGACAGCGACGTAGATCAAGACCCTAGCTCGACGGTGACAGACGCACCAGGTGAGGGAGATATTTGAATTCACGTTCTTTTGTCTAGCAATGCTGGTGGTGTGGTCATGTGCCGACGCCCACACTTTCTCCTCTCAGTCGAAGTCTCTCTGAACTGATTTAGCTTAGGTTGGCTGCCTCTAATCTCGGTGGTCACCCATGGGCAGAAAAACCTCGCCAACTCGAAGTTCAAGGTTATCCGGGCTGACCTCTCCACTCCCGATACCAGCGAATATTTCATTTGTTACGGTGATGACCTGACTGCTGCCGTTCTTTGCCCCAAAACAGATGGTCGGAAGTACCGAAAACTTACGTACTTAACCGAATTTTCGGTACTTCCGGTACTTCCGGTACTTCCTTTTGTGTAGTCCACCTGGATTCGCGGGTACCTGTAGACATGGCCCGCCCGTCGAAACCCGTGTCTTCTAAGAAGAAACGGGTTCTAGAAGACTCTTGTAGAAGCACGCGCCGTCCGGTCGCCGTTCAGTCACGCACTTGCGAGACCTTCGCTCTCTATCCCGAGGGAACAGGTGTCCGATGTACCAGGACCACGAGAGACAGCTAGACAGCTACAGCAAAGAATCAACAGCTTGGGCAGTGCGTTCAAATGAAAACGATCCTTCGTTGATCTCAAGCGCCTTGTCCGTTCGTATCGTCGCTCGCTGACCACGGGAACTTGTCGTCCTCGTGCTCGGCGAACCCTTAGGTCTTGGTCTCACACCGCGGCGATGTCCAACCCGATGCTGCGGAAGTCGTCCGCGAGCGCGGCCTTGACGCGCTGCACCATGTCGGCGCCCTCTTTCGGCCGCACGGTCTCGGCCAGGTACTTGGCGACGAGTCGCTCGCGGCGCTCCTTGTGGACTGCGAGGAACACGGCCTCGGTCGTGTAGTAGTACGGGCGGTTGGGGTTCTTGGAGCACTGGCTGACATGTGCGTGCGCGTCCTTGCCGCACTGCGCGAGGCAATAAGCACAGATGCCGCCGGCACACGACGGGTTCGCGCACGTCAGCGCCGCGCACGAGTCGAAGTCGAAGTCAACGAACACGAGCTCACACTGCGGGCACTTGAGGTTGAGCAGTTGCTCGCGCACGTGCTGCACGTGGCGCCGCGCGGCCGCGTCCTGCGGCGTTTCAACTTCCTCGTCGTCACCGTCGCCAAACATGACGCTCGCGTCCTGCGCCGCGTGCGCAGCCTGCAGCTCCGCGGGCAACGCCACGCCCAGGTCCTCGAGGTCGCGCTCTAGCTTGCGGAACACGGCGCAGCGCATCGCGTCGCTTGTGAGCCGCTCGCGAAAGTACGCCGTGAGTTTCTGTGTGCGCAGCGCGCGGTGCGTGGCTGCGAGCTGCTCGTCGGTCGTGAAATACCCTTTGACGCCTCCAGAGCTTGCCGGGTTCGGGTTGTTGGGGCACCGCGCGACGTGGTGGTGCGTGTCGCCCGACGACGTCGGGCTGTAGACCAGGCAGTTGGCGCAAAAGTAGTGGCCGCACGTCGCGTTGCCGCACTGCACGCTCGTGCAACCGGAAAAGTCGAGGAACACGGAGCGGCAGTGCGGGCACGCGACGTTCAGGATCTGCTCCTGGATCGCGCGCAGGTGCTGTGCGATCTGAGGTGACACCTGCCGCGCGCGGAACTGCTCGCACATTAGCTTGGCGTGGCGCACCACGGGCTTTGGCGACGCGTCCGAGCATTCGAGGCAGTACGCTCGCTGACACTGCTCGCAGTACACGGAACGCCCACCGACCTCGGTGGCCGCGCCCGTGATCGTCGCTGTGCTGAGCACCTGGTTGCAGCCGGGCTTGGGGCAGATGAGCGCCTCGCCCTGGTGGCACTGGACGTACTTGAGCACAGCCGTCTTAACGAGGGAGCTGAACGCCTCGGCGTCGTTGAGGATCTTGCTCGCGTCGTCCACGCGCAGTGGCTGGCCACACCCTGGCGCCGGGCATACAAGTGGGAACGTACACATCGCAGGCTGGATCATGGGTTGGATGCACTCGAGGTCGTACGTGTGATTGCAGATGGGTAGCACGATGTTGGGTTCTTCCACGGTGGAGTAGCAAACACCACAGTCGGGCTTCGCTTGGTTCGTGGAGTCACCACTGTACTTCTTGTTGCTCCACTTAGGCGGCTGGAACACGAGTCCATCCTTCTGAAGCGCCTGCATCAGTGCCGCAACTTGATTTTCCGAGCCTGCCACGTAAATGAGTCGGTTCGACATGATGTAGTACGAGTACAATGCGCGAGCCGTCGGCGCAGTCGCGAGCCACTGGCGGATGTTGGGTGCCTTCGCCGCCGCACCGCCCTTCGTTGCATCTGCCTTGCCGTCCTTCTTGTTGACGAAAATGCGAATTCCGCGGTCGACGACCTCGAGCGACTTGAGCTCAGCAATCAGGCGGTGCAGCAGCGCTACCGCGTGGGCGCGAGACGGCGCGTCGCCATACACCCAGTACTCGTTCTTCTTCACAATCCAGCGGATAAAGTATCGTAGCCTGGAGTTCTCCTCGGCGTTGTGCTTGTCCGTGATCGCAGCGAGCTTGTAACGCGCCACCGTCCCGAAGAGCCAATGAATATCCGGGCTCTCGACCTTCTCACTCTGCAGGCACTCATCGAGCTTGGCCTGGACGCGCTGCAGCAAACGCAGGTCGCCCAGGAACTTGAGCGTGACCATGTTCTTGGCAGCGAACGACGATGCAGCGAGCGACGTGGGCTGTGACTCCTGGTAGGTAATGCCCTTGGCGCGCGCGTACGTGATCACCCCGGCGATCTGCTCACGGAAGCAGTGCATAACTTCGGCATGGAGTGATGTCGTGTACGAGTGCTCGAGCTCCATACGGATGGGCTGGCCGTGAGGCTTTTCAAGCTCTTCCCAAAACGGACTATCCCGCGCTTGTTGGTAAGTCTCCGTGAGCCGCGGAAGGTCGCGACAGAACACAACGACACCCGCGCGATGAGTGGCCTGGTCTACAAAGTCCGTGTACACAGATGTAGCATCCAGACACGTGAGTAGCGGCAACATGCGGCGGTGACGCACTTCCAGCTCCAGCTCAGTGGACGCAACCGTCGACGCGACCACCTTGCGAGAGACTTTGGCATACCCGACGCCAGGAATCGTGCGACGGATCGTCGCCGTGAGCTCGCACTCGTCCATCGACGGCGGTACGCCGCCCTTGATGTTGACACCGAAGCGAAGTCGCGACTGTTGCTCGAGTGACATAGCGCCGATGGCGTCCGTGTCGAAGACCATCAAGAAGCCATCCGCACCTCCCGTCAGCTCTTTCTTGGTTGGAGCCAACAGGGCAGGTTGGGATGCGCTGCCTTGGCCGTTCTGTGCCTTGTGCTTGGGCGGGGACCGCACCGTTGCCCGTCCAATCGTCGGCAAGTGGCCTGCGTTCTGGCCACCGCTGTCTGTCGCAAGCTGGCCAGCGGCAAACGCTTTCATAGTTGTCGACTGGAAAATGGTGCGCGCCGTGCGCACAAACGTGTTGGCGTCGTGCGGGGTGAAGAAGAACACCTAGCGTCGCCTGTCGGCACACCGTCGGCCCACGTGAGCTTGATGCGACCGGCAAACTCGGCCGTACCAGCCGCGGAATCCGTGGATTTATCCCCAAGCTTACGATGCGGGGTGACGGTCAGCGCCTCACCGGCTTGGCCACCGCTTGTGTCTCCCCGAACGCGCTCATAGACCCTGTTCGCAGCATCCTTGTTCGTGAACGAGATCGTTGCGGAGACCGAGCCATTGCTGCTGCTGCTGCCGCGCAACACGTCGACTGTGCGGATCACATCAGCGTTGCAGCCGGCCGAACGCGCCCACGCGACGAAACGCTGCTCGAGCTCGCGGTCGCTCTGGTCTGGCAGGTTGCGCACGATGATCGAGACAAATTCTTTGTCAAACAGCAACTCTTGAACACGGAAGCCGTTACTTATGACTGCGCGCGTCGTACCCATGTACACTTCCTCGCTCGCCTCGCGTTCGAGGCGTGTGCGCTGGGCAGCGATCTAAGTGTCCAGCGTCGCGCGGATCTGCGCCTCGTGGATCGGTGCACAGAAAACAGAAAGCGTGCCGCTGTCGCGGTCGATGCTGAGTGTGCACTTGAGTCGCACTTCCCACCGATTCACTTGCGCAAGGGCCTTTCCGAACAAATTGCGAAGCACGGCAAAAGAGAGATTTGTGTACTCAAGCGTGCTCACGGGCAACTCGGCGCGACGCTCTTTGCACAACTCGTAGAACGCCTGTGATTCTTCCTGGAGCCAAGCCTCCTCGATCGGTGTCGTTACCAATAGAAATGGTGTGGCGTTGAGCCTCAAAATACTGTCAAACAGGACCCACGAGGGCACGTCGCCACCTTTCTTCTCCAGCAGGCCCACCGCTGAGCCCTTGAACGTGGAGCCGAGCACGCCCGAGTACAGCGCAAAGTACTGAGGTCCGTCGCGTCGGTACCGATTCGTTGGCGTTGGCTTCAGCGCAGCAGCGTTGAGGAAGAACCCGCAGGTGATAAGACGGCGCAGCTGATCGTTGGTCACTGAGTCACTTCCAGAGCTGTAATCTCCGACCTTACCACGTGTCCACGACTTGGCGCGCGAGAGCGTCTTCAAGAGTTCCTTGGCAGTAGCGTATGCGATACCCATAGCCTTGGAGTTGACTCCATTTTTGAGACACCAGGCGCGCGCTTTCTTTTCATTGTTCTTGCGCTTCGGCTTCTTTGCGCTTGCCGTGGAGGCTTCAGACGAAGCCACGGATATCTCACTGCCCACCGAAAGGACGCTCATGGTGTCGTCGTCGTCGTCATCCCCGCGAGCTGAAGACGTATCGCTCCGTGATGCTGCGAAATCCTCGTCGCCTTCATCTACGGCGCTCATTCCGACGCGCGCTTTTGACGCGTTAGCGGTCACCATGGTTTGCTTTAGCTTTGCTATCGCGTTTACGAGCCATCCATTCGACGCGTCTTCGTCTTCTTCTTCATCACCCACGTCATCTGCTGCGGGCTTGGGCGGCGATGGCGCTTCATCTCCGTCAGAACTTGGCCCTTCCAAAGCCATCTTATATGCTCGATACGTGCGGAACATGGACACTAGGTCGCCCTGCTCTGGCAGCACCATTTGGTCGCGTTTCTTTTCGGCCTCGAGCTTGCTCGCCTTATCGTTTTTATTGCCACGATGATACGCGATGCCGGACACAGAGAGCACCGCAACAAGGTCGAAGCCTACGTGCACAAGACCCATGTGTGCAGCACGGTCGATCAGCCGCACGTGCTTCGGGTCGACTTGCACCTCGGCGACCAAACGACCGAGCTGTGTGACGTTCCCACGATTGTCGACAGCGCCTAGGTACAGTAGCTCGGCCTCGGCTCTCGCAACCGCGTCAGCGTTGGGCGCCTCAATCCAGTGGAACTCCCGAGGACGGATGCCGACGTTGTACAGCGTGAGCAACGCGAGAGTGAGTGGTTGCTGGAAGATCTCGGCCGTGTTTCCAATCTCCATCTCATCGAACTCTTCCTTCGAGTACAAACGGAAGCACCTTCCTGGCCGCGTTCGCCCAGCTCGCCCGCATCTCTGGAGAGCAGAGCTCCGAGACACCGTATGGACCTTCAGCGATGACATGTTGCGCACCGGGTCATACATCATCGCCTTACGGAGTCCTGAGTCGACGACGAACACGACACCATCGATCGTCACGGAGGTCTCGGCTACATCCGTCGCGAAAATCACCTTGCGGCTCGCCTGCTTCTTGAACACCTGCGCCTGCTCTTCGGGGTCCTGCTTGCCAAAGAGCGCGTGTGCCTGCACACGCTGTAAGAACGCACGCTCACAGGGTGCTGCAGCCTTCAACTGGCGCGCGATCGCTGCCTCAAACATGTCTTTTGCGCGCAGTACGTCGTCCTGACCCGGTAAAAAGCACAGAATGTCGCCGTCTGCAGGGTCGGAATAGGCCGTCTGGATCATCATAGCGCACTGCGAGACGATTGTCGCGACCTTGGCTGCATCGATAACGCCTCCCTCCTGACCTCCAGCGTTGATGTACTCGATGTCGACTGGGAACATTCGGCCTGGGATCTCCACTATTGGCGCATTGTCGAAAAAGCCGGAAAATAAATCCAAATCGATCGTGGCAGTCGTGATGGCTACTTTGACGTGGCGCCACTTGCTATGGTTCTCCTTCAGCGAGCCCATGATCAGATCACATGTGATGCTGCGCTCGTGGGCTTCGTCGACGATTACGCAGCCTACGTCCTCGAACGGATTTTCGCCCGGGTCGTCGCGACGTGCGCGTGCAATCATATCAAGCAATACTGCCTCCGTAACATACTCAATGCGGGTGCGCGCCGACACCTTGACGTGACCACCAACACGAAAGCCGACGTCACCGCCAGGTTTTGCCCAGTCATTGCCACCACTGTACTCGTATGCCACACGAGCTGCAAGCGAAGTTGCTGCTAACTTGCGCGGCTGGGAGCAAATGATCCGCTTGCCTGCAAAGCAGGGCAAGTCCGCTGCATACTGTGGAATCTGCGTGCTTTTTCCGGAGCCTGTTTGGCCCTGGATGACGGTGAAGCGCGATCGCATGCTGGAAAGATGGTTTTCAATCTCTAGGCGCTTGGCCAGCGCCGGCAGTCGTGCTTGAAAGCGGTAGGCCTCAAGCTTGAGCACTCGCATACGGTCCGGCTCCGAGAGAGGGACAGCACCAGCAGTTCCATTCTTGAGACGCGTGGTGATATCGGCAAACACGGCACGCTGGTCTCGTAGCTCCTGTAGCTTGACCTGCATCGCCCGGCGCGTCATCTCGTCAGCACCATCGACACCACCGATAGCACGCTGCGACGCAGCATCCGCTGCAGCACCCAACTCGTCCACTTCCTTGGCGATGATCTTGTCATGCAGAGCACGGTTCACAAGGCTATGGAACGTCACCGCGGTTTTAGCCTGCGACGCCTTTTTGCCGGGCGACGAGTCGGGAGACGTTGTGTTC
The DNA here is from genome assembly GCA_027475725.1 of Pythium rhizo-oryzae. Taxonomy (NCBI): domain Eukaryota; phylum Oomycota; class Peronosporomycetes; order Pythiales; family Pythiaceae; genus Pythium; species Pythium rhizo-oryzae. The sequence goes on along the minus strand of JAMFLL010001259.1, from coordinate 2,203 downwards.
TTAGGCTTGGGCGGCGACGGCTGCTTCGCAGCGCGCTTCGTGTCATCTTTGTCGCGCGGCGGCTTCGTGGCGACGTCTTCATGGCAATGAGTGGGAGTCCATCCACAGGAGCTCCGGGCGGTGGGGACGACGTGGGGTGACGGAATGTACAAACCTTTCCTTCCTGTTGCGCTCGGCAGTTCTCATAATGTCTGCACAGAACACCACGCGGATGGAGGAACTTGCAGTCGGCCCGGTTGCATGCGTCGCCATTACGACACGGTGGTGCAGCGGCCTTGTCGCCGGTCGGCGGAGTCACCGGGTGGCGACTGCTGCACGCGCTGAAGTTGTTGCATCGCTGTGGGAACGACGGGCACAGCTGACCGCTCGGGTGGGCGTTGTAGCAGTCGCGCCGCGTGCACTGGTCGGCGAACCGACAAGGCTTGGCGTTGCCAGGCGTCGGGCGCACTTGTCCGGGCAGGGTCGTGCCGTGGTCTCCCTTGGTTCTCTCGAAGACACTCTGCTCGGCGGGCGTCAGCGAGTTGAATACGAAGAGCGGCATCACCGCGGGCTTGCGGAACCGGATCACGATCTTGTCGGCCTCGGCTACGACGCGCTCCATCGAACGCGTGTCCGGCAGCTCAACGTGGGCGACGCCCGTGAACTCCTTGTCGGCCTGCTTGCAAAGGATGAACACCGTCTCGACGCCAACCGCCTCGATCGCCTTCTTGATCTCGTCGATAGTCACCTTCTTGGTGCCGAGACCGGCGAGCACGACCGTGCGCATGGCGCTGTCGTCTTGCGCGGGCAGCGCGTGCTTGCGGCGCAGCGCATCCTTCGTGCTATTGAGCTCAACGACCGCCGAGTCGCGCAGCGCCGCCGCGAGCTGTGACGGGTCCGTGGTCAGCGCCGCGAGCTTCTTGAACGTGAAGAGCACAGAAAAGGGCACGAAGCCACCGGCGTGGCGCGCCGTCTCCTCCTGCAGGAACCGATCGCGGCGGAAGTTGCTGTCGGAGAAGTAGAACTCGGCCTGCTTCCGGATTTGCGCCGCAGTGGGGGTAGCCATGGTGTCGTTGGGTGCGGTGCAAGCAGCTCGAGCGCGAAACGGAGGCGGCTGTGCGGACGCTGGAGAATCGCGCTCTGCGGAGCAGCGGGGTGGTCAGCTCAGTCGTTTCCCCACGAGTCGCCGCTGGGGCTCCCTCGCGACCGTCCGTGCATGCGTGCGTGCGTCCGTCGGTGGCAGCAGCCTGAATTGCTGTTGCGTGCGGTGCTGCGTCTCCTCACAAAGCACGCGCATCTCCTTCGGGCGAAACGACCGCGCGACGGGGACGCATTGCGCCGCCCAACGGACTCTTCGCGGCGCAACGGCCATGTCCCCGCAGGTTGCGCTTGGCAATGTTGGTGCCAAGTGCCCCAGACGAACAGAGTCGGTTTTTGGAGGAGCTGGTCGGCCAACGTGGCTTTTGACCTCTTCATCTTGTTGAGGTTTTTTATTTGTTTGGGTAGATTCCACCTGTACTCATTCAAGGCACTGAAATTGAATCTGAACCTTGTTTCTGAGCGGGGTTGATCCACAACCTAATGAGCGGGTAGAAACCAAATCACATCTGAGTGAAACGAAAACGAAAGTCAGGCGATGCCACATCTCACAGAAATCTAGCCATACTATGCGCGTCAAAGTGGGCCAAAAACAAAGCAAGACCGAGAAACAACAAAGCAAAAGCAGAGACAGCTCCCTAAATCCAAAAGAGATACCCCAAAACCCAACGACAATCTCCAAACTCCAGTGCGTAACAGGAAAGTCCAAGTCTGCTCGACTTCCCCCAACGAAAAAAACCGTGATCTCCACAGCCGTTGCCACGAATCCACCAACCCCTCAGCCCATTGGCTGACGCAGTGGATACCCTATGCCTATCAGCAGTGCGAGCGAAAGGTTCAGGCCATGCGTTCGCGTCCACACATGAGTGGCGCATAGGGACACACACGCCACGGGACTGGGATCGCTTGCGAACCTCTGCACCGTCGTGTGTGATATAGTGGGTTGGGTTTTGCCAGCGTACGTAGCACACCCTCACACCCGGTCCACTCCAGCGAAGGGGTAGCACTGGATGGACCTTTGTGGAACATAGAACAATAAGATAAAAGGCTAGCGCCTCACGTTGTGTACCCTTTGTCAGCTCTTTCAGGATTTACGCCCCGTAGCCAGACAGTATAGGGACAGGAC
>JAMFLL010001258.1:0-18192 GCA_027475725.1 Pythium rhizo-oryzae | reverse complement strand
CAACTGAATCAATTGTCTGCGATACAGAGAGTGAGAAAATGTATCAAATGGCCTCACTCAGTCTCCTCTAATATAACTTATTACAATATGTGAGGATACCCCGACCGCATATCGCGCACGTGGGCTCTCTTTCCCTTTCCTGTGCTCCGGAGGTTGGCCACCACGGCGGGGGCAGGAGATGACGACCGCACCGCCCTCGGCGCTCCAGAGTCCGGAGATGGGCCGCTTCTCTCCGGACACGACGTGGAGCGCATGTCGATCCGATTTGGCGCTACCTACGGTGACGCGTCTGTTGATCGAGTGTCCCAGCCGTGCAGCGCCAGGGCCCGCGCGGCGCTGGATGGCAGTGCCGTTGGCACCATGGCGTGGCGGGAGATCGCAGACCAGGTGCCAGGCAACTGGTCAACTTTGCTGAGGTACTGAAAACAGAACGCCAACCCGGTTAGGTTCGGTCCCGTCCTCCCCCTCCCCTCACTGACAGTCTGCCATTTGGCAGTGCCACCCACTGGGTGACTCAGGGCACGGCAGCCGTGACGACTGAGAGACAGCCATCCTCTGGACTGCCAGCCGACTGAATTCGTCCAAAGGCCGAGCGCTCTCTGCCTCTTGTCCCCCCGCTCACAGTCCGCAACGTGCCCTCTTCGAGGCAGACAGACAGCGGCAGACGACGATGGGAGCTACGGCAGCCAGCGACACGGTGACTGCCACGGCGCGCCCTGGCAAGCGCCAGCGCGCGGCGGCCGCGCTCGCCAAGGTGGGGCCCATGAAGAACCCGTCGCGCGAGCGGCTCAAGGCCGAGCTCACACTTCTCCGCGACCAGGTCGGCAAGCTCGAGACGCACCTCCTGGCGCTCCAGCAGCCGCGGCCGACACAGCAGCAGCACCGACAGCCACGGCACCTCGCGATCGGAGACCGTGGCACTGCCACGCGCCAGTACGACACAGAACACGAGCGCGACCGCCGCCGCGCGTCCGAGCGCGAGAACCGCCGGCTCCGCGCGCAGCTGTGGCGCCAGATCCGCGCGCGTCGGCGCACCATCGCGGCGATGACCGGTCAGACGCCCGAGGCGCTGGGCGCCGGCGCGCTGTTTTCGCTCGCGCCGCTGGCCGTGCACCACGCGAGCCAGCTCCATGACGACTACGGGCGGCGCTTCAGGCTGCTGCTGGACGACGTCGACCGCGCGTTCACGCTCCTCAGTGAGGTCTTTGCGCCCGCCGACGTCGCCGCGGACCGCGACGGTCCCATGCCGAGTCCCGCACCGAGCGCGTTTGCGAAGATGATCCAGAGCCGCGTGTTTGGGCAGGTCGAGCCGCAGCTCGTGATGGAGGCGCGCGAGAACTACGTCATGACGTTCGACGTCCCGCACTGCGGCGACGCGCTGTGGCACGCGATCGAGCCGTCGGCGTTCGGCCTGTGGGACGCCGAGGTCCGCGCTGTGGGCGCCGACGTCAAGACCGCGCGGATGCGGGCGCTGCACGCGCTCCATGGCGCGACGGTGCAGCTCACGTGTACGCTCGTGGTCAAGCGGTTTACGTTGGCGGACCGCTCGGTGCTCGTGTGGCGGTCGGTCACCTCGAGCGACGCGAGCGACTGCGACGCGTACATCGACGAAACCGGGTGGTCGCTGTGCACGCGCGAGCGCGCCGACGCCGACGGCGCGGAGACCACGCGCAGGCGCACGTGCTCGCAGTGGGTGCCACGCTCCGTGGCAGAAGACCGTGGCAGCGACCGCGCAGTGGCGCTGGCGCCCAAGACCGGCGACTTTACGAAGCTCGTGCTCGCCGTGTCGACGCAGGACACGGACGCGATCGCCGAGTCCATGGAGAACCTGCTCATCGACGACTGCATGCGCGACGCCGGCGTTGAGAGCCCGACGAGCATGCGCAGTGGCATGAGCAGTGCGGGTGGCAGTAGCCACGGCAACAGCCGTGGCAGTGACTCCCTGCTGGCAGAGCCGGCGTCGAGCAGTGAGACTGCGTTTAGTGTGACCTTCTAACCCGCCAGTAACACGAGACGGCCAATGTGGCGCGCAAACACGCACACGTGGCACTCGGTGGCGTTCGCGATCAGTGGTGTTGAGCATGACCGACTGCACAAACGAGACGGACAACCTCGCGAGGGTGAGAAAGGTACTGCTTTTGCGATAATTGCTATTGTCTGCGATGCGGTGTAAGCAGAAGCGGTCTGCATAAATATAACTTATAATAATACCATCGCGTAGGCTTCCCCAGCGCAGCTCGGATCCATATAGCCTTGCGCTGATCACCCACCCTCGCGCTCCCACTCCACTGCGCCACGTTCTCTCTCTTTCCCCCTCGTCTTCTAAGTTCGTGTTACGTACAGAACGCACAGCGATTCACTCTGTCGCCAGCGAGCGCAGCTGAAGACAGCCTCCTCAACCAGGGCAACCCGGTCACTCCGGCTTTCGGAGATGGACCTGACTATCTGACTGCTTGCGCCACCATGGCGCGAATTACATGGACTGTATAGGATACCGATCCCGTGAGGTGCAGCGCGCTGCCGACGGGCCTGTTCGTGCAGCGCCAGGGCGGCGAAGGCTGTCCCCGGCGCGCGCAGGCACTCGAAGAGATCGCAGCTTTTGGCTCGCCGCGCGCGACGAGTAGGTACCTACTGAACTTGCGGGACTCGTTGGTTCGGTTCGAAACCGTCCTGTCCGCCCCCTCCCTCAGTCTCCGGCGCGGAAGCCAGAGAGAGAGACCGAGATGCAGACACCTGGTGCCTGGCGCACGCCGGGCGACTCCGGACCAACGCTCTCGGGCTCTGCGCCGCGCCCCCCCCCTGCTCAGTCCGCAAGTCTCCTACAACGACGCGGACAGAGCGCCCACTCAGGCAGACCGCAATGTCCCGCGCGACCGCCGGCGACACGACGTCTGCCACGGCACGTCGAGGCAAGCGCCAGCTCGCCCAGGCGGCGCCCATGAAGAACCCGTCGCGCGAGCGCCTCAAGGCCGAGCTCGCGGTGCTTCGTGGTCAGGTCGCCTCTCTCGAGGCGCAGCTCCTCGAGCTCCAGCAGCAGCACGACCAGCCGCGCCAACACCCTTGGCACGGCGGTATCGGAGACCGTGACACCGCCACACAGCACAGCGACCTAGAACACGAGCGCGACCGACGGCGCGCCGCCGAGCACGAGAACCGCCGGCTCCGCGCGCTGCTGTGGCGCCAGATCCGCTCCGGCCGGCGCACCATCGCGGCGCTGACCGGCCAGACGCCCGAGATGCTCGGCGGCGGCGCGCTGTTCTCGCTCGCGCCGTTGGCCGTGCGCCACGCGAGCCACCTCCACGACGACCAAACGGGCTGCGCTTCACGATGCTCCTCGACGACGTCGACCGCGCGTTCAAGCTGCTCGACGAGGTGTTTCCGCCTACTGCCGGCGGCTCCTCAAGTGCAACGCCGAGTACGTTCACGACGACGATCCAGAGTCACGTGTACGGCCAGCGCGAGCAGCAGCTCGTCGTGGAGGCGCGCAAGGACGAGGTGATTGCGTTTGACCTCGCGCGGTGCGGCGCCGCGCTCTGGCACGCGACCGACGCGTCCGCGTTCGGCTCGTGGGACGCCGACGTCCGCGACGTCAGCGCTGACGTCAAGACCGCGCAGCTCCACGCGCTACACGCACTCCAGGGCGCGACCGTCGTGCTCACGTCGACGGTCGTGCTCAAGCGGTTCGCCTCGGCCGACCGCGTGGTGTGCGTGTGGCGCTCGGTCACGTCGAGCGACGCGAGCGACTGCGACGCGTTCATCGACGAGACCGGCTGGTCGGTGTGCACGCGAATCGAGGACGGGTGCGGCGAGGCCACGCGCAAGCGCTCGTGCACGCAGTGGGTGCCGCGGAGCGTGGCGCACGACCGAGGCAGCGACCGCGTGGTCGCGCTGGCGCCCAAGACCGGCGGCTTTACCAAGCTCGTGCTGGCCGTGTCGGCGCGCGACACGGACGCGATTGTCGAGTCGATGGAGAACCTGATCATCGACGACTGCACGCGCGACGCTGAGACTCGCAGCCCAACGAGCAGCAGCAGCAGAACCGCGAGTCCCGTGCGTGGCAGCAGTAGCGGCCGTGAGTCTCCGCTTGCCGGACCGGTGTCGAGCAGTGAGGCTGGGTGTGTGGTGTGACGTTCAAACCCTCCAGTAATACGAGACGGACACTGGGACGCGCAAACGCGCCAACTTGAGCACTCGTGCCGTTCGGGATCAGCGTGGCAGACAGTTCCCGCGCCAGCTGCTGGCACGGACAGCTCGCGGGCGTGGCCACCGCGCACAAAGGCATCCGCCGCGCGCGTCGCCTCTCCTGCTGCCTCCTCCTCCCTCCTCCCTCCTCGTCCTTCTCCGCTCCTCTACTGTACTGTGTCGGCTCGCCCGTAGAAGGTGCCGCGAGGCCGCTCACCGGATTTCTAAATCAGCAAGATCGCTGCAGCGCCAGGGCCGGCGCGGACAGGTGCACGCCGCCACAGAGTCTTTCGCTGCCCACACGACGCGGCAGTGGAGAGGAGCGAGGGCAGCCGAGTGTACATAGGACAGTAATAGAACGCAGACCGTTGTCGCAGCAACTCGCCCTCTTCCGTCTTCGAACGGGTCCAGCACCGGCAGCGAGCCTCCTTCCTTCCTTTCGAATCACCAGGCCGCCCGTGATCACGGCCCCAAGTGGTCCGCGTGCTCGTTCCCTGGGCCACCGTGGGACCCGATGGGCCTCCACGTACGTATTGCACGGACATGTACCTACCAGTCCGCGCCAAGGTTCCCCGCGGACGCTGCTGGCCTTCTTCGCCTCAAGTGCTGCTTGGTGGGACCCGCGGGAGGAGCCGATGGAGAGGAGCGAGGAGGAGCGAGAGGAGCGGAGGAGGCGTCCTTCTTTCCCCCTCACTGGATTTTTTTGCGGCCACTTCAACCAGGCGCCCACAGGGCGGAACAGAGACGCCACAACTCAGACGCCCACGGTCTCACAACCCACGGCACACAGCTCTTGTACAGGGATCTCGATGGCAACACGCTGGGTGGAAGGATCCCCTCCGCCCTGGGCCTGGTCGGAGTGCCACGACCAGCGGCCAGCTGCCGTGGGCACTGCCTAGGTGCCACGGTGCCTGCACCACGTCCATTTCGCAACACACGGCACGATGAACACGGCCACCAAGACTGGGCCCATGAAGAACGCGTCCCGCGAGCGCCGAAAGGCCGAGCGCAAGGCGCTCGCGGCCCAGGTGCAGGTGCTCGAGCGCGAGCTGCTGGCACGCCGTGCCAGCGCCAGTGCCACGCACGCGTGGCGCGCGCGCGCCGACGACGAGATCCGCAAGCGGCGGCTCGCCGAGTGCACCAACCACCAGCTGCGCGCGGCGCTCGCGCGCCAGGAGACCACGCTCGCCACACTCGTGCGCGAGCTCAACGTGCCGTTCGAGCACGGCCACGACAAGCTCCACGGCAGTGCCACGGCACGCGTGGCACCCGTGCCATCGCGGTGCCTCCACGACGAGCAAGGCCGGCGGTTCGCGCTGCTGCTGGAGGAGGTGGACCGTGCCTGCCACGAGGATCTGGATTTCGTCTTCGGCACGCGCGGCATGGCCACGGCCGCTCAGGACGGCGCGTTCTCGCAGCCTCGGCTCGTGCGCCACCCGAACCCGAGCAACGGCGAGCTCGTGCTGGAGGCGCGGCGCGCCACGCGGGTCGCGTGGGAGCTCAGCCGCTGCTGCGAGGCGCTCTGGGCCGCCAGCGCGCAGGTGGCACGCGCCACGCACGCGCGCGCGTGGGTGTCGCGGCCCAGCCACGACGTCGTGCTCATGCGGCTCCGTGCCAGCTCCCGCCACGACGACGACAGCGGCAGCGGAGACGGCAAGACGGAGGAGGAGGGGGCGGAGGGAGCGGCGTGGCACGCGACCTCGAGCCTCGTGGAGAAGCGGTTCAGGCTGGGCGACCGCATGGCCGTCGTGTGGCGCGCGGTCACGTCGATCGACAACCGCGCCGAGCTGGCCGACGTGTACGTGGAGGAGACGGGCTGGACGCTCGTGCAGGCCGCACGGCACGAGCGGAGGGAGCACAAGGCGGAGGAGAGCAGCGGCGAGGAGGAGGAGGAGGAGGACCAAGTGGCGATCTGGGACTGCGTCCACACGGTGCCACGCTCCACGCGGCTCGAGGACCCGGCGCGCGACGAGCCCGAGCGCGAGGACGACGCGACGGTCGGCGTGCTCGTCAAGCACTTTACGCGGCATGTGATGGACGCCACGACCGCGCACCTGGACGCGATCCGCGACCGCGTGGAGAACCTGCTCATCGACGACTGCATGCGCGAGGTCGAGTGAGTCGAGCTAAAGTAAGTGACTGTGATCGTAAACTAAGTAAACGGGAAATGACATCACACACCAGGGGGTTCTCTTTGGGTCTTCCTAATCGTCCTCGTCGTCCTCCGAGATGAATACTCGCGCCTCCGTCCGCAGGACGCTGAGGTTCGCCAGCACCCAGCGCGAGTCGGGTTCTATAGTGAAACTAACACACCAATGATCCATCCATCATTCAGCACGCAGCGCGAGAGGAAGGCCCAGTCGTGGGGCAGCGCGCAGGAGGCGGCAGCGGAGCGCATCGTAGTGGGCGGGCAAATGGTGAGACTCTTCGGTGCGTGAGCGTGGACACCTGTGCACCAGAATGCCGTGTGCTTTCATAGCAAATCTCAGCCGGACCCCGCCGAGAAACTTTCCTGTATGCCGCTGACGCAGAATAAGCAGGAGCGTGACTGATACCGGTGTATCATGCCCCCGCACCTCGTCGCATACCCTGCTCTCCTCTCGGCTATCGCTATGGCTCGCTCACCTTCGTCTGGGTGGTTTTAGGTGGCAGTCATCGATGCGTAGGAAGCGCGGGACCGTCGCCGCGAACGACCACACCGCGTGAACGACGTCCGGGGGGAGCTGCATGAAGCGCTTCCCATCAGCCGCCTTCCGACCGAAGACGCTTAGGAACGCCAAGCGCTCCTCCAGACCGACGCGTCGGATGGCTAGACCAAGCTCACGCCGAGCGCCTTCGCCTAGTAGCTGGTACGAAAACGACTGGTAGTCCTCGTGGTCGTCGGCCCACAGGGTAGGCGCGCACGTGCTCGCGCTCTTTAACCCGCACTGGAAGTGTCCGCAGAACTTACGCGACCAGTGGACGCGGGTCAGCCCCGGGTATCGTCTCAGAATCGCCACGAGCGCCTCGCGATAGTTTGAAAAACGCGTCCCCCGGCGGTCCGCGGCGACTAGATGCAGCGATGTCAAATCGTCCAACTGAGATGCATCGAGACGCGGCAATGGACCAGGTACGTAGAGCTTCAGAGACTGTAGTCTGGGTTTGGATGGGAGCAACGCCACAGCGCTGGGACGGGACCAGCAGTCGCCGTCGTGATCAACCACGAGGTGGGTCAGCTCTGGGCACTCGCTGAGCACCGCTTGGAGCGTGTCTGTCGATAACCACCTTTCGATCTTCAGACTCGTCAAGGAGACGCCGAGAACGGACAGCACGCATGGCGCACTGGCGTCCGCGTGTTTGGCTGCTCCTTTCAGTTCGAGCCCACGCAGCGTCGAGCGACCAGGCCCTCTGGACACGACGCTCTGGATCCGCTTGGTCTTCACCCAGCCCAGTCCAACGCCCGGGACGACGATGCAAACCCATGACGCAGCTTTGAGCTCCACTAACGAGGCGACGCACACCGTGACGCGCTGTCCCCTTGCGAGTGTGTGGATCACCTTAGCTGTGGCCTGACCGTCCACATCGCGACGGACCCGCGTGCGTCGTGCGAGCTGCGCCACGTAGTACGCGGTGCTGATGGTCTTCGTGGCGCCCATCGCGACAAGCAAGTTGTTACCCATGGCCATGAGCTGCAACATCTCGGTCGTCCTGTTCGGAAGCTGCTCAAGATAGAGTACCACCGATCTGAGCTCCGAGTTAGCGGCCGCGTCTGGGTGAAGAAGCGCGTATCCGAGCCAGGCCATCTGAGTGTTGTCGAACTGCGTTGGGAGATTGAAAGGTTTCACAATTGCGAGCGTCTTGACGGCGTCGACGTGGGGTAAAGCCGAGCACATGGCCGCGAAACTCTCACTGTCGCCCCGCCTCGAGGGCTGAAGCGTGCCGATGTGGACGCGCCTGTTCACGCCTGGTGCTCGCTGACCGACGCGAAACACGCGCTCTTCGACGGTGCACTCTGAGATGTGGATGACTGCGTTCCTGAACCTCGATCTTGAGCACAGCCACGTCTCCATCGGCGCGTGTGTCATCTCTACGGAAACGAGACGAAACGTGGGCAGACGGCGGAGATTGTCGCGCCACGTGGGGAGGAACGACTGTGGCGGCCACATCCGCGGTATATCCCTCAAATGCACGCCGTAGATCTCGACGGGGATCTCACGCCGCCACCATTTACGACCCGCGAGGTACGGCTCGAGCCGCGCGAGCTCGCGGCGAAGTGTGCGGTCGATCGCGCTCGGCCGGAAAAGCGCGCGCAGAAAATCCCTTACGCGGTAGGCAAAGGGCCAACTTTCGGTGTTCTTGATCCGCACGCGCAGGAACGGGCGGTCCGGGTGCTCAAAGAAGCGCACGTCGTCGGCGAGGGCTCGCTCGCGCGAGCCAGTGATCAGATACGCGAGCACTCGGCCCCAGAAACGCGGGTTCTCGCGCCCGCTGTAGCCGGCGCAGTTCGACAGCGCGAGCCACGCGATAGCGCTCGCGCGCTCGGACTGGCCCGCGCGCATCACCAACGTGATCGATTCCCAGTGGTGAGTGCGCGGCGCGTGGTCGGTGCCGGGCGCCAAATCGGCGAGCTCGGGTGGGCGCACGTCGATCCAGAAGCGCGTGGCGAGCTCGAACGCGAGGTCTTCGGGGAGCCGCGGCGCTACTCGTGGCGGTGTGGAGCTCATCGGGTGGGGATGTTGAATACTGCACGATCAGGTGGAGCACGATTTGGTATGCGTACTTAGCGGAATAGTGGCTGCACATTCACTCCGATCGCACTTAGTGGAATAGTAGGTGTGATAGCACGCTGGATTAGTTTCATAGAAGTGCAAAAGGCTACCGAAAGACCCAACTCAAATCCAGAGAAAACAAAGCCACTGACGGCCTATAGATTCAGTAGCGTCGCGCGTAATTGCTCTGTTCAGCCGATGCCGTCCCGTGCCATGAGATCCAGAGTGTAGAGTTCCACCGTCGGCGTGGCGCGCGTAGTGCAGCTGAGCCGCAAAAGCCAGCGTATGAACTCACTAAATACGATCGGAGTGAATGTGGAGCCACTATTCCACTAAGTACGATGGGAGCTGGTGAGCCTCAAGCGCACTCACTCAAGTTCCCCATGAGCTCCACACCGCCACGCCCACCGCCGCGGCTTCCTGAAGACTTCGCGTTCGAGCTCGCCACGTGCTGGCCACGCGCTTCTGGATCGACGTGCGCCGACCCGAGCTCGCCGATTTGGCGCCCGGCGCCGTCGACGCGCCGCGCAGCTACCACTGGGAGACGATCACGTTTGCGATGCGCGCGATGAGCTCCCACCCGCCGCTATTGCTATCGAGCAAGGGTGTGGTGCGCGTGGGCCAGTCCGCGCGAGCGAGCGCTATCACGTGGCTGGCGCTGTCGAGTTGCGTCGGCTACAGTGGGCGCGAGAACCCGCGGTTCTGGGGCCGAGTGCTCGCGTATCTGGTCACTGGCTCGCGGCAGCGAGACCTCGCCGACGACGTGCGCTTCTTTGAGCACCCGGACCGCCCGTTCCCGCGCGTGCGAACCAAGCCCATCCAAGACGGGTCGCCTCACAACTTCCAAAAGGAATATCTGCGCGCGCTTTTCAGGCCGAGCGCGATCGACCGCACGGTGCGCCGCGAGCTCGCGCGGCTCGAGCTACCTCGCGAGTCGCAAATGGTGGCGAAGTGAGGTCCCCGTCGAGTTGTACGATGTTTGCCTGGGCACTCCGGCATGGCGATCGCTACCAAAGTCGTTCCTCCCAACGGGGCGCCACAATCTCCGCCGCCTGCCCAGGTTTCGTGCCGTTTCCATACAGACGAAGTGGATGCCGAGCGAGGAGAGCCTGCGCTCAGTGTTATCGAGGATCAGCGATGTAGTTCTTCACATCCCAGAGTGCAACGTCCAAGAGCCCGTATTTCGAGTCGGCCAGCGAGCACCAGGCGTGAACCAGCGCGTCCGCATCGACACGCTTGAGCTGTGGAGGCACAGCGAACGTGAGAGCTTCGAGGCCATGTGCTCGGCTGTGCCCTACCTCGTTACCGTCCAGACGCTGAGAATGGTGAGTTCTTTCGAGAGCGCAAGGCCCTTCAACAGTACCGACATGGCCTGGATCGGATACGCGCTCCTGCACCCCGATGTGGCCGACAACTCGGAGCTCAGATCCATGGTACTCAATCTCGAGCAGTTTCCAGCTCGGGCGACCGAGACACTGCAGCTCATGGCCACGGGCAACAACTTGCTTGTCGCAATGGGCGCTACGACGACCGTCAGCACCGCGTACTACGTAGCGCAGCTCGCTCGAGGCACGCGGGTTCGTCGCGATTCGAACGGTCGGGCCACGGCCGAAGTGGTCCACACACTCGCAAGGGGACAGCGCGTCACTGTGTGCGTCGCATCGCTGGAAGAGCTCAGTGCCGCGCCGTGGGTCTGCATCATCGCTCCTGGTATCGGACTTGGCTGGGTGAAGACCAAGCGGATCCGGAACATCGTATCCCTGGGACCTGGTCGCTTGACGTTGCGTGGGCTTGAACTGAAAGGAGCTGCCATATACGATGAAGCCAGTGCACCGCGCGTGCTGTCCGTTCTCGGCGCCTCCTTGACGAGTCTGAAGATGTCGGAGAGGGTATCAACCCACACGCTCCAATAGGTGCTCAGCAAGTGCCCAGAGCTGACCCACCTCGTGGTCCGTCACGATGGCGCCTACTGGTCTCGTCCCAGCGCTGAGGCATCGCTCGCCCCCAAGCCCAGACTACAGTCTCTGAAGCTGTTTGTGTCTGGTCCATTGCGGCGTCTCGATGCATCTCAGCTGGACGACTTGACGTCGCTCCACGTCGTCGTCGAGGACCTCAGCAAGACGCGTTTCTGGACCCACCGCGAGGCGTTCGTGGCGATGCTGAGACGGTACCCACGGCTGTCGCACGTCCACTGGTCGCATCAGGGCTGCGATAAGTTGGCTTTTTTCTGCGACTATGAGAGCGCGAGGACAAGGGGGCCTACCCTGTGGGCCGACGACCACGAGGACGGCCAGTCGTCCTCGTACCAGCTACTAGGCGTCGGCGCTCGGCGTGCGCTAGGTCTAGCAAACGGAGGAATCGCGCTAGACGAGCGCTTGGCGTTCCTAAGCGTCTTTGGTCGGAAGACGGCGGACGGGAAGTCTGTCGCGATGCTCCCGCCGGACGTCGTGCGCGTGGTGCTGGCGTTCGCGGCGACGGTCCCGCGCTTCCTGCGCATCGATGAGTGCAAGCCACCAAGACGAAGGTAAGCGAACGTTAGCGGTACGTATAGCCGTGAGGAGAACAGTGTATTCACGCTCATGCTCATGCTCATGCGTCAGCGGCATGGGGTGTAGCCAACAGATCCTTGATTCATCGAGAGCTGAGATTTGCTATGAAAGTACACTGTATTCTTGTGCACAGAGTGTGAGTATCACGAAGTGCAGCCATCACAGTGCTGCACTGAAATAACGTATCTCTCAGGTACCCCACACTCTGTGCATCAGGAAGTCTCACCATTCGTCTGGCCGCCATGATGCGCTCCGCCTCCCGTACCAGCGCGTTGCCCGACGAGTGGGCCTTCCTCTCACGCTGGTTCGAGGTGCTCGCGGACCGCGTGGCGCTCGCCGATCCCGACCGCTTCGACACCAGCCCGGGCGACCTGGGCCGCGACGCCGAGACCGACCGGTGGATCAACGTACACGTCGAGCGCGACCCGCGTGCGTGGTCGCAGCCTTTCCGCACGTCGGACCCGGACCGCGACGCTCGCTTCCGCCGCCTCCGCGAGGCGCTGGTGTTGCTCACAGCACTAGCGCACGTCGACTACGCGAGCTGGCTGCGCGGGCTTCGCCGCTTGGCGAACTTTCACCCGCCCAAGTGGGCAGGGCTCGAGTGGCCGCTGGATGGCGAGCGACTCGCGCGGCGCTTCTCGTTTCGGCTCCGCGCGGACGCGCAGCTCGATCCGGCGCTATTTGGCTGGTCCGTGCTATCGGCTCTGCTGAACGACGACGGCGGCGGCGGCAGCGACGGATTCCGAGTCGACTTTGCGCACGTGTGCGCAGTCGCCGCGGCGCGCGGTTTCGACCTCGCGGCGATACCGACGCCGACAATCCCCGTGCGTCTCGATGTCGATCCACCGAGGCAATACTCGAGGGCCAAGCAAGTGGCTCTGCTTCAGAATCTAACGGAGACCGTGACCGAGATGATGGCGCGAGCGCTGACACACCATCGTCGGTGCGCCATCGAGTCGAACGGCGCGCCACGACCACCGGTGTTTGCTCTCGAGTGTGTGACGCTCAACTGTCGGCGCTTGGTAGCCCACTCGTCAGTGTTTACGAAGATCAAACGCTTCATCGAGACGGGCGTCGAAGTCCAGTCGCTTGCGCTGCCCAAGTACTTCTACCACCCCAGCAAGGAGACCAACGCGCGGCGCCGCGTGGCCTGGGCAGAACTCGTATGCGCGATCGCCGGGCAACCACATGAAGCGACGAGCCGCAGCCCCAAAAAGCCCACGCGCGTGCGCCGCGTGGTCTTCACTGGTCTCCGCCCGGCACCGTCCTGGCTCATTCCGCTGCTGTCGGCGCTCGCGACGTCGACCCAAGTGCACGCGCTTCGCGTGGAACGCTTGGAACTGCCTGGGCGACTCGGGGACCAAGACCAGCGGAACCTCTGGGCGTGGATGGGCTTTGCGCTCTTCCGCCCTGGCGCAGCCACGTCGGTCCACACGCTCGAGCTCTCGCGGGTGATGACAACGACGCAGGAGGAAATCGACGCGCTGCGCGAGACAGTGACCTCGAACGACGCGCTCAGTACGCACTGGCGGCTGAACAGGCCGGAGTCCAGCAACGCGTCGGAATCCAACAGCGTCACCCGCAGGATTACGCTTCGGAAAGGCACGATCGTCACCCCGTTCGGCTACGCGACCGAGTCCACGTCCGACGATCCAACGCCAATGAAGCTGCCAAGCGACTGGAGCGGCACGGCGCTCGTTGAAGACGTCTCTTCGGCCGAGGCGTCGGTCGACGTGCTGTTGCCCGGCTTCGGATTTTGCCGCGTCGACCGTGACAGCCTCCCAAGCAAGCGAGCGAGGATGCATCCAGGCAACACTGCGGTCCAAGCAAACGCAACGGCCTCACCGATCCGGACGCTCGTGCTGAGGCTGCGCCCGTTTCTAGGCTGGGCTCGCGCTCTTCAGCACTTCCCAGGGGCCTTCAACGCAACGGAGACCACGTCATACGTCCCACGAGTGCTGCAGATCGTGGGCAGATCGCTCCGGGCGTTGAGTCTGCTTGCAGACGACATGGACGAGCAGTGTCTCGATGCGAGCCTCGCGCACTGCCCCGGCCTGCGCTGCCTGCGGCTTTGCGGGCTTCCGCTGACCTCTCTGGATCCGCTGATGCGAGCGTACGCTGAACGAAAGACGAAGATCTCGTCGCTGGAGCTGCGCGACTTTGCGCAGCTTCCGGTCGAGGCCTTCGAAACGTTCCTGCGCCATCTCGAACCTTACGGAGCAGTGAATCCGATCCGGAGCCACCTCCGGAAGCTTCGCTTCGGCCAGGGCTGGGGCCTCGACTTCCGTCCGGAGAACGTCGACATGCTGCAGCGGATCCTCACGTCGCGCGACTGCCAGCTCACGCACATTCACACATTCAATTCCAACTCGCTGGACCGTCCGCTGGGACCGGTATGGAACGTACACGGCGGTCGCGGCGCCACGCACCTAAAAGCCCCGCTCCCGCCAGGCGCAACGCGTGCGTTCTTGAGCGTTCTACGGACGGACGAGCGACAGCACGCGCGCTCTCGGGTGGGCCAGGACGCGGACGCCGTCCGTCGAATCCTGGTGTTTGCGGCCGAGGCGGCCACCCGCGTGGTCATCGACGACTTCGACACGATACCACGCCACCACCGCGTCTCGTCCGATGACGAGGATGACGGGTACATGTAGAACCATCACTCTGAGAACTGGTCTTGGGTACACAATCTCCTCCCTCCGATTTCCGCGCTGGCTTCCGGCATTTGGGAACAAATTGCAGCGCGCTGTATAGCACGCGACGGTGGAGCGCATCGTGGTGGGCGGACAAATGGCGAGACTTTCTCACGCGCGAGGGTGGATACCAAATAGACTAGTAATATATCAGTGCATCATGGCGATGGCTGCATACACTTGCACTTACACTGCGCGCACCAGAATGCAGTGTACTTTGATAGCAAAGGTCAGGAGAAGCACCACGCCGCCGAACTTTCGTTATGTCGCATGCATGAGCGTAGTTTATCCCGGAGTATCGTGCCCCCGCACCTGGACACAGAATGTTCTCCTCTTGGCGATCGCGATCGCTCGCTTACCTTCGTCCTGGCGGTCTTAGCTTGCAGTCATCGATGCGCAGGAAGCGCGGGACCGTCGCCGCGAACGACCACACCGCGTGAACGACGTCCGGGGGGAGCTGCGCGAGGTGCTCCCTGTCAGCCGTCTTCCGGCCAAACACGCTCAGGAACGCCAAGCGCTCGCCCAGGCCGACGCGTCGGATGCCCAGACCTAGCTCACGCCGTGCGCCTTCGCCCAACTTCACGGTGCTATGGTCGACTCCGATCGTACAGAGGTCCCTGGCCTTAGCGCAAAATAGAAAATTATAGGTTTGAAGCGGTAACCATACTTACAAACATCCCGAATATCATTTTAACCCAATGATGTATCTATACACGAGACAGATTGAACAGGGATCACTTTAAACGGGTTGCGCTAATGCCAGGGACCTCTGTTTTAGTGGACTCACAACCGGTGAACCCACTAAATACGATCGGAGTGAATGTGCAGCCACTATTCCACTAAGTACGCAAATCAGATCCTGCTCGAAACGCGCCAAATCGTGCAGTACAGTATCCGAGATTCCCACCGGATGAGCTCGACTGCGCCACAGCCGTCGCCGCCGCCGCGGCTCCCCGAAGACCTCGCGTTCGAGCTGGCCACGCGCTGGCACGACAGCTTCTGGATCGATGTGCGCCCACCCGAGCTCGCCGATTTGGCGCGCGGCGCCGTCGACGCGCCGCGCAGCTACCACTGGGAGTCGGTCACGTTTGCGACACACGCGATGAGCTTCCACCCGCCACTGACGCCTCCGAACCGCAGCGGCGTAGTGCACACGGGCCAGTCCGTGCGCGCGAGCGCGATCGCATGGCTGGCGCTGTCGAGCTGCGCCGGCTACAGCGGGCGCGAGAACCCGCGGTTCTGGGGTCGAGTGCTCGCGTACCTGATCACTGGCTCGCGGCAGCGAGACCTCGCCGACGACGTGCGCTTCTTTGAGCACCCGGACCGCCCATTCCCGCGCGTGCGAATCAAGGCCATCAAAGATTGTCCGTTCGACCATTTCCAAAGGGATTTTCTGCGCGCGCTATTCAGACCAAGCGCGATCGACCACACACTGCGCCAGGAACTCGCACAGCTCAAGCCGTATCTCGCCGGTCGCAAATGGTGGCGGCGTGAGATCCCTGTCGAGATCTACGGCGTTGATCTGAACGTTATACCGTGGAGGTGGCCGCCGCAGTCGTTTCTCCCAACGTGGCGCGAAAATCTCCGCCGCCTGCCCACATTTCGTATCGTTTCCTTGGAGACGAGCTCGTCGCCCATGGAGGCGAGGCTGCGCTCAGCCCTGTCGAGGTTCAGCAACGCAGCCATACACATCCCAGAGTGCACCGTTCGAGTCGAGCGGTGTCGAACGGTTCGACAGCTTGTGTTTCGCCTCGGCCAGCGAACACTAGGTGTGAACAAGCGCGTCCACATCGGTACGCTACAGCCGCACTGGGGGTACATGCTTGATAGTTTCGATGCGATGTGCTCGGCTTTGCCCTATGTCAGTGCCATCGAGACGCTCGGAATCGAGGACAGGAGCATGTTCAACAACACTCAGATGGCCTGGCTCGGATACGCGCTGCTTCACCCGGACGCGGCCGCCAACTCGGAGCTCAGATCGGTGGTGCTCAATCTGGCGCAGCTTCCAAACAGGACGACCGAGATGCTGCAGCTCATGGCCATGGGCAACAACTTGCTCTTCGCGATGGGGGCCACTGTCAGCACCGCGTACTACGTGGCTCAGCTCGCACAACGCACGCGGGTCCGTGGCCATTCGAACGGTCGGGCCACGACCTACGTGGTCCGCACGCTTGCGAGGGGACAGTGCGTCACCGTGTGCGTCGCCTCGCTGGACGAACTCCACGCCGCGCCATGGGTCGGCATCGTCGCCCCGGGCGTTGGGCTCGGCTGGGTGAAAACCAAGCGAATCCAGAATATCGTGTCTCGAGGACCTGGTCACTCGATGCTGCGGGGGCTCGAGCTGAAGGGGACAGCCGTTTACGCGGTGGCCAGTGCGCCCTGCGTGCTGTCTGTGCTCGGCGCCTCCTTGACGAGTCTGAAGATCGAAACGTGGGTATCGACAGACACGCTCCAAGCGGTGCTCAGGAGTTGCCCAGAGCTGACCCACCTCGTGGTTCGTCACGACGGCTACTGCTGGTCCCGTCCCAGCGCTGTGGCGTCGCTCCCACCCAAGCCCAGACTACAGTCTCTGAAGCTCTACGTACCTGGTTTACTGCTACGTCTGGATGCATCTCAGTTGGACGATTTGACCTCGCTGCATGTAGTCGCCGACGACCGTCGGGTGACATCATTTATGACCCACCGCGAAGCGTTCGTGGCGGTTCTGAGACGGTTCCCGGGACTGTCCCGCGTTCACTGGTCGCATCGGTTCTGCGCACACACCCCGGCATGCGGGTTAGAGAGCGCGAGTACGTGTGCGCCTACCCTGTGGGCTGACGACCAAGAGGACTACCAGTCGTCCTCGTACCAGCTACTAGGCGAAGGCGCTCGGCGTGAGCTGGGTCTGGCCATCCGACGCGTCGGCCTGGACGAGCGGTTGGCGTTCCTGAGCGTGTTTGGTCGGAAGTCGGCTCACGGAAACTCCCTGGCGCGACTTCCCCCGGACGTTGTGCACGTAGTGTTGGCGTTCGCGGCGACGGCCCCGCGCTTCCTGCGCATCGATGAGTGCAAGCCGTACTCACCAAGGCGAAGGTAAAGCGGGCGATCGCGTGCAGCGGAGAGGAGAATAAAAAGCGTATTGAAGTGCGGGGTATGACACACTGAGACCGGAAACGATATCGACAGCAGCGAGTTCGATGATCTCGAGGGAATCGCCCCAATCGCGCTCGTGCGGCGTGGCCGACAGGTGCTGGATGGTCCCTGTCTGGAGCTCAGTACCTGGCACTTCGTCGGATAGAGATACAAAAAAATACCGGTACTACGAAAGTACATTGTATTCTGTTCCACGTAGTATGAACATTCCGTAGTGCAGCTATCATGGTCATGCACTGATATGACTGTATCTCTCAGGTATCCACACTTGCTCCCACAGAAAATCTCACCATTTCCGTCCACCACGATGCGCTCCACCACAGGCTCCAGGCTGGAGCCTCCAGCGCGTTGCCCGGTGAGTGGGCCTTCCTCTCACGCAGGCTCGAGGCGCTGGCGGACCGCCTGACGCTCGCCGATCCGGACCGCTTCGCCCCGCCGATCTGGGCCGCGACCCCGCGACCGACTGGTGGATCGACGTCAACATCGAGGCCGACCAGCGCGCGTGGTCGCAGCCTTTCTGCATGCAGGACTGGGACCGCGACGCGCGCTTCCGCCGCCTCCGCGAGGCGCTGGTACTACTCACCGCATTGGTGCACGTCGACTACGCGTGCTGGCTGCGCGGGCTTTGCCGCGTGGCAAACTTCCGCCCGCCTAAGTGGGCAGGGCTCGAGTGGCCGCTAAGTGGCGAGCGATTCGCACGGCGCTTCTCGTTCCGGCTTCGCGCGGACGCACAGCTCGATCCGGCGCTGTTTGGCTGGCCATTTCCTCATCACGATGCGTGGCGTTGGCGGGGCAAATGGAAAGTGCATTGATGGAAGCTTATCAGTGGTTGCGACTCGGAGAGTCAGCCTGGGTGTGGTCGTGGTGGGTCTTCGCGGCGGAATCGAA
>JAMFLL010001257.1:0-18197 GCA_027475725.1 Pythium rhizo-oryzae | reverse complement strand
CGGAAGCCCAACTTCTACACTCGCCAGCGTTCGTTCCGTTTGTTTGATCCCGAGCGCAAGCAAGTGCAGGTGAATTGTATTCGCTCTGGTTCAGAGTCCGTGTACCTGCCGTTGACCGACCGCTCACTCTCCACTCGTACTTGTTCAGTGGCAAGCTGTGCGAGAACTGAGACAGAGCCAAGTGTACACGCAAGGCAGCCTCCATCAGCTCACGAGGCTGACCGGCTGGGGCGGCAACCGTGTCCTCTACATTGGGTGAGTCATTTCAGTGTTTGCACGTGATGTCATGGCATTTATTGACGGACCCGTCTTGCCTACAGTGACAGCCTGTTCTCCGATCTCGTCGAACCCTCGCGCATCAATGGCTGGCGCACTGGTGCCATCATTCGGTGAGTTGAAGCTATACACCCCTCTCCTCATGTCGTCATACCCATATTCACCATGAGTGTGTGCATGTTAAAGTGAGCTGGAAGACGAAATCCGAGTGCAGCGCACTCCTGAGTACCAGTTCCTCGCCTTCCAGGTTTGCCAGTGGCCATTCGTAAGCTGGTGTAGTTGTCTGCATGGCTCACTCACATCCTGTATATGCTGTATTTCACAGATCAGCGCTCTCGAGGAGTTGATGCGCAAAGTGCAGAACGACCTACGGTCCCACGGCCAGAACCAGGCTCGCGTCCAGAGCCCCGAGTTCGTGTGGCAGTTTGTCGAGATCCACGAGCAGCTCCAGAACCGCATGGAGGCGATGATCAACGCCAATTTTGGCTCGGTGTTCCGTGCGGACAACTACCCGTCGCAGTTCGCGTTCTTCGTGCAGCGATACGTCGACATCTACTCGGCTCGGCTCGAGAACCTGCTCGAGTACCCATCGAGCCACACGTTCTACCCGGAGCGGATCTCGTTGCCGCATGAGCAGCTCGTGACGGCCACAAACCCTTTTTTGAAATAGATGGACGATATGGGACCGCTCTATGAGTCATCTTGGGGCAAATATATACCTTGTTTTGAGAATGGATGGATACGGCATTCCATATGAGAGGGTAGTGAGTATCTTTCAATAAAGGGGAATGTGGGACCTCCCCCACACGACAGCGCGGCACACAAGACGGAGAGGTACCGGAGGAACCCCCACGTAGGCAAGCACCATGGGCATGGTCGAGTACGAGGAGAAGCTGGCGCTGGCCGAGAAGAGCGGCGGCTTCGCGAGCTACGTGGAGCTGCTGGCGATCATCCGCAAGGAGAAGCTACGCGTGTCGCGCGTCGTGCTGCGCTTCGGCCGCGAGCTGCTCGACAATTTCAAGTGGCGGCTCGGCAGCGACAGTGCGTGGCTCCTCGGGAGAATGGAGAGGAAGAGAGGAGACGGAACTAACGACGCGCTGTGTGTCTTTTGTGTGAAGTCTGGGTTGTCTACGAGCAGGTCTTCATCGCGGCGCTGGACGAGCACGACGACGACATGGCGGAGGTGGGTCTGAACATTCGCTCGGTTGAAGACGAAATGGGGAAGGGAGCTGACTTGTACTTCATTGTGTGATCCGTAGAAATGCCT
Source organism: Pythium rhizo-oryzae (assembly GCA_027475725.1). Classification (NCBI taxonomy): domain Eukaryota; phylum Oomycota; class Peronosporomycetes; order Pythiales; family Pythiaceae; genus Pythium; species Pythium rhizo-oryzae. The sequence goes on along the minus strand of JAMFLL010001257.1, from coordinate 16,654 downwards.
TGTGGTACGCTGCCGAGTAAAGCAGTAGTGCACGGCGCATGCATTGATATGGAGGTTGTCTTGCGTCTGTAGGCTTTGAAGGCCAAGTTTCCGAAGAGCTGGCGTGTGGGCCGCCTCGAGGGCATGCAGCTTGTGAGTGGTCTCTCTCAATGCAGCGAGAGTCATGTACGCACGCGTCTGACCCAACCGTGAATCATTTTTGTGCGAAACAGGAGCAAAAGGGCGAGTACGCGAAGGCTGAACAGATCTACACGGACATCTTGGCCGCAAACTCGGCGAACGCTCTCGCGATGAAGCGACGGATCGCCGTACTCAAGGCGCAGAAGAAGACGCAAGAACTGATTACCGCTTTGAACGAGTACCTCCGCAATTTCACGGTGGATCAGGCTGCGGTAAGTTGAGCTGAACCCAAGGAGCGCTCGCATCGGACTCACATGCTCTGCTTCTAGTGGACGGAGCTTGGCGAGACCTACCTCTCCATTGGCGCTTACAAGTACGGCGCCTTCTGCTTTGAAGAGCTGGTGCTTTTCAACCCGATGGACTCGTTCCTGCACAGCCGTCTCGGCGACGTATGTATCCCTTCGTCTTGAAGAGTACGTGGGTGTCTGTATTCTGATACGTCTCTACTGCGTTGCGCATTTTAGATCTATTCGACGATCAGTGGCCTCGACAACTTGCGCACTGCGCGCAAGCACTACTGCCGCTCGATTGAGCTGAACAAGGACCGCAACACTCGCGCGTACGCCGGCCTTGTGTCGTGCACGCGTGCGATCGCCACTCACCGCAACAACCAGCGTGGAGGCGACGCCGAGGACAACGCGCTCAACGAGCGTGTCCACAAGTTCGCGCTCGACTACCTCACGCAGTTCTACGCGGCAAAGGCCTCGCCCGAGCTCGCCGAGATCGGTAAGGTTATTTTTCCTGTTTGGTGACGTTGTGAGTTCCGGAGACTGATGGTTTTCTTGTTCGTCCCGGTAGCGCGCGCGGCGTTCAAGTCGATTTAGGCATGCATTGAGCCCCTTGAGTCGGCATCAAAAGGCCGATGCTGATCTTATAGCGCGCAGATCCATACATGATGTAATGTGGGTATAGAAACTTGTTCATGAGAGATGACGGAGTGTGTTCAAGGCCGCTCAAGGAAGCCGCTTCCGTGGTGTTGACGATGAGGACATGAGAGTTATCGTCTCCCGGGGCTGTGGTGGCCACCTTTTCAGCGACATGGCTTCATTTCACTCGAGTGCCATCTATGTGGTCCACATCGGAGGGTTCGTTCGTTTGGTTCAGCCCCTCGTAAAATGACTCAGCCCTGGATGTTGTGGTGGAGGACATCACCATGTCGCTGCTCTGCGCGTATTCGGACTCGTCGTCGGCGTCGGATTCAGACGACGATCGCGACGACCAACAGACGCGCGCCGTCGTGGCGGTGCGTCATGCGTCGCCACCTTTTTTGTTTTGGGCTCTATGGAGACGGTCTTTTGACGCTGGTTCTTTGCTTCCGTTAGGATCTCCCGAGCGTTGATGACCTCTTCGCGCCCAGCGGCACCAGCGTCCTGAGTGCATCGTCGTCGGTAGCACGCTTCCCCTCTGCATCACATAACGATGTGAGCAAGCGAAGAACGGAGACTGCCGATTTGCGCGGCGAGGCGGCCAAGCGACTGAAAGCGACCGACGACAAGCCGCCAAGCACTACAGTCGCAGCGGCGAAGCCTCGGCGGTCTCGACCTTTTGCACCGCCGCAGCTCAAGCGCCCGAACGTGTCCACCGAAGATATCGGGTACGTTTCGTGTAGAGGTGATGACAGACTGATCCATCAAGTGGGAGATTCACAAGGCCTTGCGTGCCTGTTTGTGTTGTCACCGTTAGAGCGTGGAACACCCAGAAAACGATGAAGCACCACGAGCGGAAACAAAAGTCGTCGCAGTAGATATCTAGACAAAGTGAGCGACTCCGAGCAAATCGTGACGCACTCGAAAATCCAAAAAGCAATCGAGTTTCCGAAGTGATCGGTGCTCTTCTCACATAAATATACACTTGCCCCCCAAACAGGGCAGATACCATCACGGCCATCCCCATGCTTCCAGCCTGGCACTGTCGTTCACACGACGAAGTGCGAACCACTCACTGTGGACGGCGAGGGGTCACGCTGTCTCGATGAGATCGGAAGATTCGACTCAAAAGAGCGACGCGGCCGCAGGCGACTGAGCCGCATCGCTCGCACGGTTCTTCGACACGGCACTCGCGGCGCGACTTCTCGACGCCTTAAGCGTGATCAAGCGGTCTTCAATCAGCTCCAGCTTGTGCTGCAGACGCTCAACACGGCTGGGAAAGTGCTTGAGCCGGTCGGCGTATCCGACCAGCGAACTCGCCTCCGCCTGCTCCGCCTCCTTCAGGCCTATGGGGAACAAGACGCATGCGGATCAGCGTCACAGATCACCTCTTCGCGGAGCTGAGGTATATGGCACGCACCGGTGATGAGATGGTCGACGGTCTCCTGGAGCTGCTCCTGCGCCGCGAGCAGCACCGAGACGTAGTTGTGGCAGCGCTCGATCTTGGGCCAGATCGACACGTACATCCCCCGCGCGAACGAGCCGTCCTGTCTGCCGCTGTCGTTGGTGTCTATGGATGGCTCTGCGGCCTCCGGCTGACCATTCGCGCTGGGCGCGTCCGCCGCCGCCATCGTTGCTCTGCAGTCGCCGAACCTGTGACGTGCTCCCCCACACAAGGAAGGAGGAGCCTTCGAAGGTGGAGAGAGAGGGATGGAGCTCCCACAAAGGGTGTCGAAATTTTGTGCAAGATCGCCTACAGTGAGGTGGACCACCTAATGATTGGACCATTTGCCTAAACATGCCTAAACGAAAGGAAGGTATTTTTAGGAAGGTTGATCTCGATGCAAAGAAGGTACACTGTACCGCCTGCAATTTTCAGGATGATCCCACCTGAACAAACCCACCTTAAAGTCTTCCTAAAAACTGTTTTCTCATAGATCGCACCAAGCCCGACCATGGCCGCTTTGATGCGCTGCTCCGGTCGGAGAAGGCGAGCGTGGTAGCATGACTCATCGAACAGGTGATTGCAGCAGCAGGTCCTATAGTTGCGTCGTGTTGTGGATCCAAATCGTCTATTTTGGCCAGTCGATCTGTCTCATACATGATGCTCTCAATGAAGGAGCTCCCTCAGGGCCAGGAATGATCGGCGGCTTTATCGCCACGTCGGTTTCCATTGCGCCTGTTTGTTATCGCTTGTTCAGAGCGCATGGTGGGCGACATCCACACACCAAAACGCCAGTGGCACATGTTCCGATTGCCATCGCCTTCGTTTCCCGTCTCGCGAGGACAACAACCATCGCTCACGCGCATGTTCCTCCACTCGTTGAGAGGCGCCACTGCGGATCCATGAGCATGGCGCCCATGTGCTTGGATGTTTACACACGCCGTGCCACATGCCGTGCATTTAGCACTGGAGCAAAGTGTGTCGCGGATGAGTGGCGAGCGACATGTTGAAGTTGTGTTACACTTGTAGATAGTGGGTTCAGCTGGCCATTGTGCAAGCCGACGACGACGACTCCACATACAAACATCAAGTCAATCACATCGCAGATTCCGCCCCCGCCACTTCGAATCTATGCTCCACTTCTGGTGGACCAGGTGGGTCGGTGCGGGCCAGATCTTGCGTGGAACCCGTCTTCAAGAATCCAAACCCGCTCAACCGAATTGATTAACCTCTACAAACCAATGCGACTCTCTATTCATTGACTAGAAAACAAATCTTACTGTTTCGAAAACCTTCCTAAATACATGATCGTTGGGTAAAGGTGCGGGTTTGGACATTACTGTGCGGGCCGAGAGCGCGTGTCTGGCAAACCCGTGCAGGTGTAGATTGTTCCAGACGGAGCCGAGGAAAAGAACAGGCACCGGCGGTGCATACAGCAGCCAAAGCACCAGACACAGACAGCCCGCCCAAAGGCACGCGACATCGCAAGCACCGTGACTTTCCGACATCGTCCTTGGCCAGCATCCAACTTCTTAACACCCAACACCTTCATTACGCGAGCAACCGCCAACGAAAACCAACAAGTGCAAACCAACATGCAGAACCATCAGCACGTCGAGGAGCTGGTGCTTGAGGACCGCGAGCTGCTGATCCTGGAGCGCCAGCGCACGGCCGCGCTCGAGAGCGAGGTGAAGCAGCTCAAGGAGGCGCTCGTGCAGATGGGCGAGTTCACGGAGATGGAGGAGGAGCGCATCACGAACCGGCTCATCAAGCGCCTGAACGATCTCAAGCAGGAGAAGGAGAAGCTCGCGCTTGAGGTCGAGCGCGAGGAGGAGCTGCTCACGAACTCGCTTGTGAAGAAGCTCCAGCAGCTCCAGAAGGAGAAGGTCGACCTCGAGAACAAGCTCGAGCACGAGCAGGAGTACATCGTCAACAAGCTCAGCAAGCAGCTCGAGGCCGCGCGCGAAGAGAAAGAGCGGCTGCTGCAGGAGCTCGCGCACGAGGACGCCACGGTGCGCGTCGCGCTCGAGTCGCAGGTCGCCAAGATCTTGAACGAGAAGGTACTGCTCGAGAACGAGCTCGAGCAGGAGCAGGAGTTCCTTGTGAACCGCCTCCAGAAGCAGCTCGCGTCCATGCAGAGCGAGAAGCGGCGCCTCGAGCGCAAGATGGCCAAGGAGAACATGCTCACGCTCGACAAGCTGCTCGAGAAGCTGGATGCGCTGCGCATGGAAAGCGGCGACAACGTGAATGCACTCGCGGACGGCATGGCGAACGCTATCGCTCAGATGAAGGAGCAGCAGATCGCCAAGGCGAAGCAGCTGAGCAAGCCCGCGAAAGACGACTCTAGTCTCCTCTCGTTGTCGTTCTCCAAGGAGCAGCTCAACCCGGAGCTCATGAACTACCAGCACATCCGGCGAGGCACGATGTGATTGGAACACCCCATTCACGCTATCTATCTGTCGTGTGACGATCTCGCCCGCTTCATGGACTGCGAATCAAAAGAAGACGAAAATACCCGACTCTCATGCCGCCGCGACGCCAAGCAATCGAATGCGATAGCTGCGGATGGAGCGGCGTGCTGGGTCAAGCAATCTGACTCCTTGTGCCCCTGCAGACGTCTTCAACGAAGACACCTACACACCCCAGTTTCATGAAAGTACTCTACTGTATTACCGTAAGCATCAAAATCGCACTTCCGCCCGCGGCAGCCACGTATAAGGTGGTGCGGGGGCCAAAACCGGTTGATGTCTTCGTCGTGTCGTTCGCAAACCACTTAAATACTGCGACGTGGGAGTCGCTATCATCAAGATTGTTTGGTCGCATCTGTTGATTCACATATCTAAAGCGCTTGCCGAATGAGTTCCTTCTGGCGATCCGACAGCGTTGATGGGAACTGCACGTCGAACTCAACGAACAGCGTCCCACGCTGGGCCGGGTTCTTTTGAAGCGGCATACCTTCACCAGCGAAGACCTTTCGCGTCCCAGGCGCGATTACGCCACCATCGAGGTGGACGTTGATTGGCCGTCCATCGAGTGATTTGATAACCAGCGTGCCGCCACCGATAAGCGCATCCTTGAGTGACACCTTCGCCTTGTAGATCAAGTTGTCACCGTCGCGCTTGAACTTGTCGTGCGGTTTCTCCTTGACAACAAACACGATATCTTGCGCAGGCCGTCCGGGCAGCACGTCTCCTTGGCCTTCAAACGTGATCTTCGTGCCGTCCTTCCAGCCAGGCTTGACGTTAATCTCAAGAATCTTCTGTTCCTGTCGTGTTTGCTGGGTCGACTCGTCGAACACCTTCCGCGTGATCTTCAGTTTCTTGGTCGTACCAGTGTAGAGCTGCTCTAGCGGCACGTCTAGCTGCGTCTTGAGGACTTCTGGAGCCTGACGGGCTCCAAATCCGTCCATGCCGCCAGGTCGACCACGGCCTCGGCCCCCCATACCACCCATACCACCCATACCACCCATGCCTCCCATACCTCCCATGCCGCCGAAGCCGCCGAAGTTACCGAACATGCTGGCGAAGGGGTCCACGTGCTCGGCTTCGTTGATGTTGGATGTACCGAAGAACTGCTCAAAGATCTTTGAGGGGTCCGTCGAGTGGAAGCTGAAGTGCGTGGCGCCGCCGCCACCGCCGCCCGGGAAGCCCGAGAAGCCCGAGAAGCCGCCAGGGCCGCCCGCGGAGAAGCCCGCGCCGGCCGGTCCGTCCGGGCCATCGGCCGGCATGCCCTTCAAACCTTCCTCACCATACCGGTCGTAAATCTCCCGCTTCTGCTTGTCGCTCAGCACCTCGTAGGCCTCGCTGACCTCCTGGAACTTCTTCTGCGCCGCCTCCTTGTCGTTCGGGTTCTTATCCGGGTGCCACTTGAGCGCCAACTTGCGGTACGCCTTCTTGAGCTCGCTGTCGTCGGCGTTGCGGCTCACGTTCAGGATCGCGTAGTAGTCCTTGCCCATGGTTCTTGTTGTGTGTTGTGTCGATCTGCGTGTCGCGCGGGATCTTGCGTTGTGACGCTGCGTGAGGATGCACAACCGTCGCAACACAGCTCGCACGCCAAGTAAACTACGGCAGAGCCCTGCGGAAAAATCCAGAAGCCTGTCAACGCATCTCGAACGATGATTGGTTAAATTTGGAAAAAGATCTCTTTCTGCCAATCGAATTTTCCAGATTCATCCAGAACGTTTGTGTTTGCATGGAAATTTTACACCGTAAAGAACATAGAATACCGGTATCTGGTTCGGTATCGAGGACGGGGCTTGAAGTTGATCGAGAGTGATGGTTCATCACTTCCTCGTCCGCATCAATCGTTGCCGGGGCGAATAAAGTTGGACGCGATCTTGCGGCGCTCGTCTTCGTACTTGAGCAACATCTTCTGGAGCACGTTGCCGCGCTGCTGCTTCATCTTGCGGTACGAAGACGCCGGGCGCGCTTCCTGAATGGGCAGCAGCATGCGGTACGAGAGCACTTCCATGTCGATGTCGTCAACTACTTCGCCGTCCGAGCGCACCGAGCCACGCGGCGTCTGGAGTTTCACGTTTGCAGTACTCGTTGAAGTAGACGTCGAAGGGGAACTCCCAGTCGATTGGTCAGCTGGAGAAAGAATACAGAACGACGTGAGTAACGAGTTGCGTCGGTGGGCTCGACCCAAACGTGCGATACTTACAATTCGTGGTTGCATTCGATGACATGGAGAACCGCTGCTTTTCGTGCTGCGCTTGCTTGCGCTGCGGCGCCTCGTTGATGGTCAGCAGCTTGCACTGCTGCATCACCTCACGGCAGTCTGAGCACAGATCCTGTAGATGCGCCGCGCGCTGTCAGACACGTTTTTGAAACCTCGTTTAAGCGTGGAAGGATGCACAACCTACCACGCGAGGAAGCCCCTTGAGAACCTTCGAGCATCGGCACGCGCTGTTTGCAATAGTACGCTGGTTAGTTACACACTGTTGTAGCGAACAACAAAGGCTCGCGGGGACTTACAGCATCTCAGATCGACCGGTCTTCGACTTTTCGATCATGTCGAGGATTATCCGCATGCGCTGGCACTGTCGCGCGCGGAGGGGGGCGAGCATGAGTCGACCCGCCTGCGCCAGCACGTCATTCAGGTCCGCGTTCGAGTAGTGCGGGAGCTCAATGATACCGCGCGTGAACGCATGAACAGTGTCGTTCTCGACCTGGTTGTACAGGTAGCACACGGACATTTGGATAGAGCGCACAAGCGGATCTTCTGGCGTGTAGTCCGAATCAACCGTCTTGAACAAGTGGTAGCCGTACTTGTGGCCGCTCTTGGTCGTGTAGATGCCCGTTCGCTAATGTCCCCATACACAAAATGCAACCCGTCAGAGCTGGAGTGGGCACCAACGAGGCTTCAGGACAGCATACCTCAATCCAGTAGAGCTCGTCAATGGGTATTCCAGCAACGTCACTGCATTCGCTGCTCTCAGAGGCATCGTCAGCCAGGTCGTTCGCGACCTCCACCCACTTGACGCCAAAGTGGCGGTACGGATGCGCCTCGTCGCGGCGCTCGAACGACTCCATGATGCCGCTGTCGAGGACGTTTTCGACGCCAAACTGGACAGCGCAGTTGATCGTGTGGTCCGTCGCAGTCTCGGCGTGGACGCCCCGCATGACGTCATCCAGCGTGCCGGGGATTTCGCCGCCACCGAACGCGTACAGCTTCGTCATGCGCGTGAACGGAGCGAGCGGTTGGCTCACGTCTGCGGCATTCGACGCCGACGGGTTGAGCGCACGGCCACCGGGGTAGATCTGGTGCACAAACGAGGACGCCGCGGCGGTCTCGCACTTTTCCTCGTACAGGAACATCCCGTGGTCCGTGGCGACGCGTCGGTGGAGCTTGTTGATGCTGCCGTCGAGGCACTGGCGCGCGAACTTGGCGTACCGCCGGATCGTGTGCTCGACGATGCAGTCGCTGTCGCTCGAGAACGCGCGCAGTGATGCGCCCTGCGAGCCGTCGCTCGAGCACCGCGAGAGCCGCGAGCGGCGCAGCTTGGCGCGCGCGGGGCTGAGCGGCGGCGTCATGGAGACGGACGTGTTGGTGGCGAGAGGAATCTCGCTTGGTCGGCGAATTCAGCAATGACGACGAAGTGCGAAGCTACCGTTCGCTGCTCGAATTCAAGTGACGCCACGTAGGTGCCCGTTGACGACCGCAACCCACCGGGAGCGAGAGATGTCGGTGGATATCAGGAGCCCAAGTGATTTTTTAGTGGATTGTTCGGGGAGATGCGCTTCTCATGGGAGAGATGCCTGTCTATATGTGTATTTTGAATGAACATTGATGATTATATAAACAGGTTAGACAATACGATGGGTAGATAAGTAAACATATTCCGCTTCATATTCATATCGGATATGCAATTCTATGAGGCGTCCAATATAGATGGAAATATGCTCTGGTTTGTGCAATACTGTGGTGGTGCCATTCTTCGTGCATCCCTGCACTTCGCAGTTCACCGAGCGAGACAAGGAAGAAGAGGATCGCAGCCATGGAGCACGCGTGGAACGAAAACTCGTGTACGTTAACCTTATCTCCCTCGGTACACCGCCTTCCTTGGCGCTCTCTAACACTGATGGGTGGGTACGTTTGGCGCGCGCTTAGACTCGGAGAGCTACGGCGGCGCGCAAGGGTACGGCCAACTCTGCAATCACATCTCCTGTTTGTCCCCCCTCGTGATGTATTCCAACACTGTCTATCGTGTCTCCCCACAGCTATGGCGACGACTCGCCGACGCTCACGGGCGAGAACAAGCCGCGCATCCTGCTCATGGGGCTGCGCCGCTGCGGCAAGTCGAGCATCCAGCGCGTCGTGTTCCACAAGATGTCGCCCCACGAGACGCTCTTCCTCGAGGGCACCAACAGCCTCGACATCAAGTACATCGCCAACAACTCGTTTGTGCAGTTCCAGATCTGGGACTTCCCGGGCGACTTTGACTTCAAGGAGGACCTCGTGTACGGCGGCCAGCTCGTGAACGAAGAGATGATCTTCGGCAACTGCGGCTCGATCGTGTTCGTGATCGACGCGCAGGACGAGCCGTACGCCGAGGCGCTCGCGCGGCTCCACGACACGGTCATCCGCGCGCATCGGTACAACCCGGACATCAACTTTGAAGTGTTCATCCACAAAGTGGACGGCGACCTGTTCCTCTCGGACGACCACAAGATCGACTGCCAGCGCGAGATCCAGCAGCAGATCACGGACGAGATCAACGACGGCGAGCTCGACATCCACATGAGCTTTTACCTCACGAGCATCTACGACCACAGCATCTTTGAGGCGTTCAGCAAGGTCGTGCAGAAGCTCATCCCACAGCTGCCGACGCTCGAGAACTTGCTCAACATCCTCATCACGGTGCGTTGCGCTGTCGTTGTCGCGCAATCTTACAGTCGCTCACGTGGTGTGATTTTGCTGATGTGGACAACTTCAGAGCTGCAACATGGAGAAGTCGTTCCTCTTTGACGTTGTGAGCAAGGTGTACATCGCGACCGACAGTAACCCCGTGGATATGCAGTCGTACGAGCTGTGCAGCGATATGATCGACGTTGTCATCGACGTTTCGTGCATCTATGGGTACGTGCCTAGCATTCGGATTAGGGCTGTTAGCACCCAGCTCGCTTACAGGAATTGTCCGTGTCGCCAGCATGAATGACGATGATGGCGGCGATGGTCTCGCGTACGACTCGGAATCGTCCTCAGTCATCAAGCTCAACAACGGCATGGTGTTGTACCTGCGCGAGGTCAACAACTACCTGGCGCTCGTGTGCTTGTTGCGCTCGGAGAACTTCAGCAAGCAAGGGATCATCGATTACAACATCGACTGCTTCAAGGCCGCGATTCAGGACGTGTTCAAGGTATCGGACAAGCACAGAATAGCCAATTAGACAGCGCCGTGTCGCAGGGGGGACAACGATGAGATGCGGTCAGTGTCACCCAATTAGCTGCAAAGATCGAGACCAAGCTTCGTACTGGTATACCACGAAAAGTTCTTTCAATCGTGTTCACCGGAAGCTCTATGTAGGAATTGTCGACTCGTGCACATCCTAAAAAATCAAAGACTTTCGTCGTCTTTTTTTCTCGTTACTTTCTTCTTGTTGGAACGTCGTATCACCTCGTGGTCTACTTGAACGCAGCGACGAGCACGATGATCAAAATAATGGTGATGCCGACAAACAGCAGACAACACTTCTTTTTCCGAGCCGACTTCTGGCTTTTGAGGGCCTTGACGACTTCTTGGTTGCCTTGCTCGACGTAATTGGCCGCCGTGCGCACCTGAAACTCGATCTGGTCGAGCATCTCACCCTGCTGTTCGACCAGCAGTGCGAGATCGAGAAACATTTGATGCAGCTCGGCGACGCTCTGCTCCAGTCGCAGCACGTCTGCGTATTTATCCTGCACATGGAGGTACACGTCCCGTACGGCGTCGGCGGGACCTTGAAGGATGGCAGTCTTGTAGATCGATCCCGGGTCGGGCGATCGCATGACGGCGTCGATCTCTTCTTCCGAAGCGTCCGGCTTGACGATCTGCACCTGTCGCTTCACTTTGTTCTTCATGTCGTTCTTGTACTTCTGCTGGGCCTTCTGGTAGTCCTTCATGCAGTCCATGAACTTCTTGGTGAGCGTCGCGCACATGTTCTCGCGGATGCGAAGCTCAGACACGGGCGTGTTCTTGTCCTTCTTCTTCTCGTTCGTCTCCTTTTTGATGGTCTCGAGGATACCTTTCGAGTGGGTCGCGTGCTTATTCGTGGCCTCGATGACCAGCGTGAGCTCATTGCTCACAGCCATTTCCTCCGTGTTGGAGGTCGCGAGCACGGCGCGCTGGTTCAGCTCCGAGATCTTTTTTGTGCCGAGACTGCCACAAAAGAGACACACGTCAGCTTGAGCTTTGATATAGTAAGAGCCGACACCATGGCTTGGGCCATGTACCTAATGTTCGTGAGGTCGGTCTGCATCTCCTCCACATCTTGGAAGAACTGCTCCATGAACTTGGGTCGCGTAATGCCACTGAAACGGGACGCACAACACAAACACCTTCATATCAGAATTCGCCGCTCATATCCATCAAATCGTTCATTCGTGCTGCCATGGACGTACGATCGCTGTTATGACGAGAATGGTCACCATGCACATCAAATCAAGACGGTAAAACCACGCGAGTCAGTCCCCGAAGTTCTCGTCCCCCAAATGCTCCCGCGGTGACGCACATCAATATCGATCGCGACCTGCGACTGCTCGGCCGCGGCGGCCTTGCCCTTGATCTCGGCGAGTCGGTCCAGCATGGTGCGTTTGGTGGAGTGGAGGCGTGTGCGTTAGACGGTGGCGCGTCGGCGCTTGCGCAACGTTGGCTCTGTCGGGACCCGCTCGGAAATGTCTATCACGGGATCCCGCACGTTGCGCCAGCCCACCCACACACACACAACGCGCGCTATAAATTGCGGAGCGCGAGCGAGAAGAACTTGTTGGGAAGAACGCTCCAATGTGTGCATGCTCGCAGGAAGGACGAAGGGGCGCGGCAACGTAACCCTTCGTGAACAACAAGAAACGAGGAGAGGGGTACATGTACCCATCCCCGTCTTCCATCACCAGCAAGCGAAACGGCCAGAATATAAGGGTGAAAAGCGAAGAGTGGATACGAGCACATGCAGTCAGTTGGACACCTTGTAGCAGGCGGATCTCTCTCTTTCTTCCTCTCTCTCTCTCTCTTGACTCCATATAAACCCTCCGCATCTCACGGCAACGCCACCCAAGAAGTGGGTCTCCAAGCTCCAGGACCAAAGCCCATCTTGCCTTGTGGTCTTACAACTTCTTGACGATCTGGACAATGTCCTCGTCGGCCAGCACGTGGTCCTTGCCCACCTTCTGCGGCTGGTGCTTGCACGACGAGCCCCAGACCCAGGCGTACTTGAAGTCGCGCAGCAGGCTCTTGTGGATCCGCAGACAAAAGTCCTCGATCGTCGGCTTGTGCGAGTGGAGGATCACGGGCGCCGAGTAGTCGGGCGCCTGGCCGCGCGGCTTGGTGTAGATGCGCATCATCTTACAGTAGTCCCAGATGCCCTCGAGCAGCTCGTCAAAGTTCCACTCGTGGTGGGCCGAGATGAGCACGTTGTGCGGGATCTGGTCGATGATGCGCAGCTCCTCGATCGTCAGCTGGTCGATCTTGTTGAGCACGTAGAGGCACGGGATGTACACGCGGTTGCCCTCGATCACGTCGATGAGCTGGTCCACGGTCGCGTCCTCGCGGAGCGTGATGTCGGCGTTGTGGATGCGGTACTCGTGGAGCAACTGGTGGACGGTCTCCGAGTCGAGCTCGCTCTGCGGCACGGCCGCTGTGTAGTTGATGCCGCCGCGCTCCTTCTTCTTGAGGATGATGTTGGGCGGGGACTTGTTGAGACTGTTGCAAACAGCGAAACACGAGGAAGAGGTTAGCTATGGGGCCACACAGGCGACGAATACACCGCTTTACAATCCCGACACGTCACGCACCGGATGCCAAAGCCCTCGAGTTCGTACTCGATGAGCTTCTTGTGGGTAGCCGGCTTCATGGCGTCGAGCACAATCAAGATCACGTTACACGTGCGCGCCGTACCAATGACCTGGCGACCGCGGCCTTTGCCGTCCTTGGCGCCCTCAATGATACCGGGCAGATCCAGGATCTGGATGCGCGCGCCGCGGTAGTTGAGCGTGCCGGGGATGGCCGTGAGCGTCGTGAACTCGTACGACGCGGCCTCGCTGAACGTGCCTGTTAATTTCGTCAGCAGCGTCGACTTGCCCACGGACGGGAAGCCCACGAGGCCCACGCGCGTGTCGCCGGCCTTGTTCACGTCGAAGCCCTCGCCGACGCCGCCGCCGCTGCTCTTGCCGCCGTCCGTGAGCTCGCGGCGCAGCTTGGCGATCTTGGCCTTGAGCAGGCACAAGTGCTTCATGGTCGCCTTGTTCTTCTGCGTGCGCGCATACTCGGCCTCGAGCTCCTGGATTCGCTGGAGCGCCGACATGGTCGTCAAGAAGGGGAGGTCTCTCGGTCACTTACTCGCGTTTGTCAAAGAGCTCTTTGTTGTTGAGGCTTCCGCGGACGGCCAGTGTTTTTTGTGGAGGGCCCGACATGGCCCGAAATGAGATATGTCGTATACCCAAAATAGTGAATCGAATGTTCGGCGGGGTCCAAAACTGTGTTGTTTTGGGCTCCGTTGTTTTGGGCTCGAGTGCTGGAAAGAGCCGGCGGCCCCGGTTGGGCGTGAAAATAATCAGAAGCCCCGAAGAGCTCCTAATCGAACAACTCGTCCGCCATGGGGTGCTGCTCGTCCAAGGCCACGACCGCGAAGGACCGCGACGACGAGACGACCCACGCCGTGCTCACCTTTGGCGGCGGCAAAGTCCATGGAGGCGGTGCCGCTGAGGCGCCGGACGTGCGGGAGCCGACGATCTCCGAGAAGCGCCGCCAAGTGGCCGCGGCCGCCGAGGCGCGGCAGACAAGCTGGCGGCAGGGCGGAGCTCAGGACCCGGAGAAGGCCAAGGCCCTGCGCTTGCGGCGCGAGAAGGACGAGCTGCTCGGCAAACTGTACAACCGGTACAACGTGCTCGGGAAGGAGCCTCCTATCGGATTGCCGTCGTGCGACGTCGACCAGCTCAAGCGCCACTTGGAGTCGCTCAAGTGAGGATTGACGCGGCCTTCAAGATCGTCGCCCTTCTTTCTCCCTCTTCCAACACGCAGTGGCTCCATGAGGGGGCACATGCGTCGTACCGCTTCTGCTTCATTCATTCCTGCGTTTGTATCATTGTATATACCGGAGCCACCATCTTTCCGTTGAGGAAGCGCTTTGGTGTGCGTTGACTCTCTTTTCATTTTGCATCCTAGCGTTTATGGTCCAACGTATTTGGAGGCTACAAACGCTTGTAAACGAGGCACGGCTGTTTGGGCCGAGACCCGGTTCCACCGCTTGCGATGCGCCTCCGTCTGCCTATCGGTCTGTTTGTATCTTCTTCTACTCGAGGAAATAATTAAACAAGTCGCTTAGTGATACAATACCGACGCATCGCGAGGACTCGTCCACGCAGATCAAGCGGTGTGCTTTCACGGCTGCGAATCGCTCGAAGATCATGTGCAGCGTGTCGGTCTTGTAGCACAGATGGAGCCCTTCACCAACGTTGCCCTGATTCGGTTGCCAATGTCATTGTTAAGCTCGTCATTTGCACATATTGCGTTGTGAGTGTGTCTTGTGTCTGCTCCACATACCTCAGCAGCCTGGACCCGAAGAATCTCCCCAACTGGCATGTCTAACTGGGACAGCGAGCGGTCCTTCACCAATTCCTACGGGCCATTTCAACAATAAGAACCCGCTAAAACGAGACATCTCACACTTCGCGCAGCTCGTACCGTGACATTGGAGACACAATAAATATTGACGACGACACCTATAGAGGTGGAAATGCCAACATCAGCCTTCAAATGAACACCAACACCGTGACTCACACAGCTCAACTCACCGCTCTGGTCCACGATCGGCACTGCAGAGACTCTCCGCTCGATCAACGTGTGAAGTACACGGATTAGTGGCATCTCTTCAGGCACCAGGATGAGGTTGTTGTACTCTCCGATTCCGAGATCGTAGATGGGTTGGTCGAACAGCCTTCGCTGCTCGCGGAATGTTGAGACGAGAAACTCGAGAACGCCACTGTGGGTCAGCACTGACAGCACCGAGTTCTGAGCAGGATCGAGCACCGGGAGTCGATGAAGACGGTTGTCGCGCAGCATTTTGCACGCCTCGTAGAGAGTTGCTTCGGGGTGGATGGAGACCAGTTCATCTCGCGCAGGGGAATGCGTCACAGCTCGAGGAATGGCTACACAAACGGTAAAATATCAGTCACCAAGAAGATCATATACCACGACAGCCAAAACCAGACCAACCTCGCCATGACCCTATGCTGTGTTCAGCGAGCTCATTCATCGGTGAGCCGCGGATGTAGAAGTGTCGCAAAATGTTCACAAAGTCGGTGGCTGTGAACATACCCACGAACTTCCCCTGGTCAGCGTCCCAAATCGGTACCGATTTGATGTCGTGTTCGACAAGCGCAAAAAACGCGAGATTGATAGGAATCTTGACATCGAAGACCACCACCTATTGGCATGTAAACATCTGGATGTGAGCGGCAAACCTGTGTGGTGGTTCGAATCGCTCGCCATGCCACGCCCGTACCTTGCTACTGTTCTTGATGAGCTCGTACGCCTGATGCGACGTGAGAAACTTGCGGAGCACTCGTTTGGCCTCGGCAACAATGTCGAAGGTGGACGCCTGCGATAGATCGAGCCCAGAGGAGGACGACGTGAGCGAGTTCGGCGCGCTGCCGTCCAGGTTGAACGACGAGAGGCGGCCGCCCAAAGACGACGAGTTGGATGCTGTGCGCTGATTCCGCGCGTGGCCGTTATCGTCGAGCATGAACTGGTCCTGCAATGGGATCGCAATCCGCGAGAACGACGGCGACCCGTTCGCGCCGGCGTTGGTGCTCATGGCCGCGTGCAAGTGGTGCGCCGTATCCGCCTGCCCTGGGAACGCTTGGTTGTTGTTACTGCTGCCGCCGCCGCCGTTGTCTGCGCCTGCGCCCTGAGTGTAGTACCCATCATGGGACATTCCGCCGTCGCTGCCGCCTGCGCTCGCAAACGGCGTCGCCCCGACCAGCTTCCTGCGCTTCGTCGCGTCCGGTCCCGCCGCGGCCTCCGTGGTTCTCGTCGTTTTGGTCGAGCTGCTGGGCACGGCCACGTCTATCGGGTCCTCCGCCCGGCCTGCGAACGCGGCGTCGTCGTGTGGGAGATCGGGTGTCTGGCCGCGTCGCTGGCCGCCTCGTGCGATCGCCGGCGATGGATGCGGGGAAAGAACTCCGAAAGGATCCAACAGCTCGGATCCCGCACAGTTTAGACTCGTGCCGTGCTCGCAACGCCCGACAGATCGACGCTAGTAACCTGCGACTGAGTGCTTGCTCTCGCTGGCGTCGAGGGGGGAGAGATGGAGGGGACCGGAGGGTTTCCTTCCTTCCTTCCTTCCTTCCGCGGGCGTTGGGGGCTTGGTGCGGCCGTGGGGTTTTGTTGTGTTTTTCTCTCTCGGCCGGGCGGGGGTGACCGGTCTACTGTACCAAACTCAAATAGAGAGCTCATAGTTGTAGCTGT
>JAMFLL010001256.1:4966-18202 GCA_027475725.1 Pythium rhizo-oryzae | reverse complement strand
GTTGAACTTCCATCCAGGCGTGTACACGCGGCGCTTGTCCGACTCGATGCGGATGCCCGCGTCCGAGAGCAGCTCGGTGATCTCGTCGGCCTTGGCGAAGATCGCGTCGAGCTCGTCCTTGTCCTTGTACGGGATCGGCACGACCACGACCTGCGTGGGCGCGACGCGCGGCGGGAGCACAAGACCCTTGTCGTCGCCGTGGACCATGATCATGACGCCGAGCGAACGCGTGGTGAAGCCCCACGAGTTCTGGTACGGGATCAGCTTCTTGCCGTCCTCGTACTCGGCCGCGATGCCGAACATCTTGCCAAAGTTCTGGCCCAGGTGGTGCGAGGTCGCGGCCTGGATGCCACGGCCCGTGGCCGGGATGAAGCCCTCGATCGTGGTCGTGTAGTCGGCGCCGGCGAACTTCTCCTTCTCGGACTTGACGCCCTTGACCATGGGCACGGCGAGCAGCTCCTCGTACGCGCGCGCGTAGAAGTCGAGGATCTGGTGCACCTCCTTGTCGGCGTCAGCCTTGGTGGCGTGCGCCGTGTGGCCCTCCTGCCACAGGAACTCGCGCGTGCGGATGAACGGCGTCGGGTTCTTGAACTCCCAACGCACGACGTTGTTCCACTGGTTGAGCTTGAGCGGGAGGTCGCGGTGCGAGCGGATCCAGTTCTTGAACGCCGGGTACATGATGGTCTCGGACGTCGGGCGCACGGCGATGGGCTCCTTGAGGTCCGAGTCGCCCGACTTGGTGACCCAGGCGACCTCGGGCGCGAAGCCCTCGAGGTGGTCCTTCTCCTTCTGGAGCTTCTCGGCCGACACGAAGATCGGGAAGTAGCAGTTCTTGACGCCGATCGACTTGAACTTGGCGTCCAAAAACTGCTGCACGCGCTCCCAGATCTCGTACGAGTAGGGGCGCAAAATGTAGCAGCCCGAGATGTCGTAGTAGTCGATCATGCCCGACTTGGTGATCGCGTCCGTGTACCAGTCGGCAAAGTTGTCGCCCTTGGTGGCCGACATGCCCTCGTTGGTCTTGTTCTCGGTCTTCTTGACCGGCGCCTTGTCGGCCTTCTTGGCCTTGGGCGCCTTGTCCGCGGTGGCCGCGGGCGCGGCCGCGAGCGCCGCGGCAAAGTCCACGACGATCGGCTCGTGGTTGTAGTGCTTGGCGAACGCCACGAGCGCGCTGGGCGCGAGCGCGAGCGTCTGGTCGTTGCGCAGCGGGTGGCAGTGCACCACGCTGGCGTCCAGCAGCGCCTTGTCCAGCACGAAGCGCACCTCGGTCTTGGCGTCGTGCATGACGCAGAGCGGCGAGACCGAGCCCTTGGTCACGCGCAGCGTCTCCGTGAGCACCTCCTCGCCGGCGAAGCGCAGGTTGTACTTGGACTTGCCGATGCCCGCGGCCGTGAGCTTCTTGCCCAGCACGGTCGTGTCCACGGTCGTGCCCGAGGCGGCCGTGACCAGAAAGAGGCCCTCTTTCTTGTCCTTGAACACGAGGTTCTTGGTGAGCAGGCCGTCGAGGTGGCCCAGCTCGGCCACGAGGTCCTCGACCGTCGGCAGCGGCTTGTGCTCGCGCTTGGTGAAGTCGATGGAGAGCGCCGCGAGCGCCTCCAGCACGGCCTGGTCCGCCATGTTGAGTCGGGAGGAAGAGTTGCTGGTGCTGTGTGTGGGGAAATTCCACGTGTGGCGCTCCGGAAAAGTGGGGGAGGGGAGTCGATCCAGTAAAAGTCGGGTCGAGGGGAAATGGGTTTTGGAAGGAGGTGATACGGGTCAGAGAACCCGAATATAATAACTTAGTTTTGGTATGTGGACGGGTTGGCTGGAGGGGTGTATGGGTTTGGACGGCCCGTTTTTGTGGTTCGTGGACTGTTCTTGCGGCTGGAAGAGGGTGGCATGAAGTGAGCTGGTCATTTACCGAGCGAGCGGCTCCCTTCTACGAGGTGGGTACACTACTGCCTCCCGTTCGCATGGAGAGACCAGCACAAACCAAGCGCCCTGTCGCTGCGGGCTGTTGTGTGTATGTATAGAGTAGCCGATGGTACAGCGCATTCTTGTGGCGCTGGCGGTGGCGCTTGTGGCTGTGGCCGCGCAAGATCCAGCAGACGACCCGGCGGTCGCGGCGGGCTGCTCACGCGTGTTCACGCGCGAGATGCGGCCCGTGTGCAGCTCGGACGGTACGATTCACAACAACCCGAGCATCTTTGAGTACCACCAGTGCGTGGAGCGCACTCGCGGCCGCGAGCTCACGCGAATGCCCATGATCCACTGTGACCCGGCGTTTGATGACACACAAGATCTCTAAGCGTATCACGATAACGTAAATCAAACGAACGTGCCATTCTCAGTCATAGGGGGTGAAAAAAACGCTTTGGCGTGACAGGAACGCGCACGAATGCAGGTAGCAACGATAACGCGTCGCAAAAGAAGAGCGACTTTCGTGAGAGCTCATTTCTTCTTCTTCGACACGCGCTTGATCTTGACGAGCTGCGATGGAGCCACGTCGTTCGCGAAGAGCTTCGACACTTCCAGCCCGGACGTGAACGCGTTGTTGAACATGACACGCTGCTGAAAGGACGCGATGAAGGGCAGGAACATTGACACGAACATGATCGGGCCGAAAATGATCCAGCCCACCGCGCGGTCGTATCCGCGGGCGAGTGCGCGCACGACAACGTGGTTGTACTTGAGACGGCAGATGCAGAACCACATGAACCAGTACGCCGCAACGAGGAGCAGCATGATGAGCTCGAAGAGGTTAATGACCGAGATCGCCGTGAGGCTGAACACGGCCAAGAAGATCCCGCAGCAGCTGAGCGCAAACTTGATCTTTCGCAACTTGCGCTGCTTCATGGTCATCTTCTTCGTCACACGACTCGCAATGTAACCGCAGCCGAAAAGGAGGAGCAGAACCACCACAATCGCGCCAGACAGAGCATACGTCGTCGTGGTATCCGACTTCTTGATGGCCCGATCGCGGCTCGCAAAGTAGATCTTGTATGCGAGTTGGAGGTACAGCCCCGCGGCCACGAGGAGGAAACGGGTCTTGCGAATCAGCATGACCATGCGCGAACCCCAACTGGAGTGCTCAAGGTACGAAAGTTCGCTCTCCCACCAACCCAACCAACTTTCGGCCGAGTCGTTGGACGTTCGCAGCCAGTTCTGCCAATCGTTGTAGTCCTCGATGATCTTGTCCCAATCCAGTCCACTGGGGTTGAACAGGAATGGCGCCCACATCCACGTCATGGAAATGATCCACAACGAGAACGACATCACGCCGTAGTTCTGGTTGGTTGGAAGCACACACGATTGGTAGTGGTTGGCGTAACACCGCTTGTTCCACTCGATGTCGGTCGGCTGTGCGTTGTTGTAGAACTCGGCATCCTTCTTCCACGAGCACATGCACCACGAAAAGGTTCCGTACCACGCGAACAGGAGAAGCAGGAACATCAACTCCACACCTCGATAGAAATGGCTGAACGCGTAGAAGCGGAAGAGCTCAGCGAATTTCTCGTGCTTGATGGTGAAACCACGACCGGTCGCACGGTACTTGGCACCACCGTGGATCAGCGTGCGGTCGAAGTAGTTCATACGTGTGCCCATTTGGAATGTGAAGAACAACGGTCCAAGCGTCAACACGTTCCAGAGAAGGTAGGTAAAACCGTGGCGGAAACCTTGCTCCACACCAACAACAGCAACGACCGGAACGACCAGTAAGAAGCCGAACTGGAACGCCCATGACGTGTTCAGAGTGCCACCGATGCCAATACCACCACGCTGGAGGAAGTAGCTGTCAAGGCCACTCAACGCCATGTACACCTTGCCGTAGATGAAGAAGTACACACCCATCACTGTCATGGTTTGAGTGAAGTACCAACCCAAGTTCCCGTAAAACCACGAGTGCAAGCGGAAAAAGTCGAGACGAGTAGCCATGCGGAGTGCATCACGCGAGATCACACACTCACCAGCACCAGACGAAAGCTTTGCTTCGAATAGCGCTAACTGTTGCATGCCAACATCTCGCCCCTTGCCAACCTGGATGAACTCTTCGTGCGAGACACGCCCACCACGAAGTGTCGTGTTGAAACCGGCGAAAATATCTTCAGAGAGGTTTACACCCTTGGACGCCTTGGCAGTACCGCCGGTCGTCATCGCGAACATCTTGTCGAAAATATCGGGGTGACCGTAGTGTTGGCGAACATGGAAGAGCGCCAACATGCGTTGGCCGAGCGAAACGAAAGACAGCTCCTGGATAGACATGAAGCTCGCCAAGCTGGACACGCCACCCGTGAACACATGCTCGCGGAAACCAATAATCGTCAATGGGTGCTTCTCGTCGTGGCGGTCCATCGTTGAGAGCAGGTTGGGCATCTTCAAGCACTCTTCAAAATAGCCATCCTGGTTCATATCGATACACTGGAGGAGCTCACCGCGCGAGAAGATAATAGCGTGGTTCTGGTTCTCGGGCTTACCTTCACCGACCATGGGGTCACCTGGAAGTTCAACTCGGTACACCTCCACAATTTTGTCCTGCAAAGACCGAATCAGAACCGAGTAGAACTTCGGCGGGCCCTCCTTCACCTTCTTGGGGCCATCTACATAGGCAACGCGCAGGTTGGGGTGCTTCTTTAGGAGGAACTCGATATCTTGAGCCTGTTGGCGCTGTTCATCCTTCTGCTTTCCGTAGATCTGGCACGTGCACACGTAGTTGAACTTGAGCCCAACCATTTCGCTGAGACGGACACATTTGTTGCACTGGCATCCTGTTTGATGCATCGGCTCGTTCTCACCGATTTCAAGCCAGTGCAAAAATCGGATGGCCTCCTCATTGTACATCATGCCACGAACTGTGCGAGCCAATGTCTGACTGCGGTAACTCGCCCACAACTGCACTTCTTCCGGGTGCTTCTTTAGGGCTTCGTCCACGTCCTTCACTTGCAGTCGTTCAAGTAGGTTCGCCCACTCGAATGGGTGGATTGTTTGCAAGTAGAAGATCAGCTTGATACAATCATCATTCTGCGTGACGAGGTCCTTGATCGAGTACATGACAATCTCATTGTAGTATGGAGTCGCGATACTGAGCGAACGAATCTTGCGGATGGGCTTCGCCTCCGGCATGTCCATGAACAGCGAGTTCGCGAAGAAACGAAGACGACGCCGACCTTCGTCCGAGCGAGGCTCCGCATCAAAGTTATCCACAGTCAGCAGTTGATACGCACGCGAGACAATGTCACGAGCAGCTTCGTCGTTGACAATCTTCTGAAGTTGCAGACTCGCGTACTGCTGAGAATCAGCAGGGAAGAAGAACGAGTTCGGCTTGAGGGGCGTGTCATTGAGCAGCTTGACAAGGTTCTCTTGCTTCGACAGCACCTTCTTCAGGCAGTTCACAACAGCTTCCACCGAATCAATCACCTTGTACAGTGAACGCTGGAATTTGATGCTTTGCTCAGTAGATTTCTTCGGAACTTCGAGAATAGCCTTCATCAGCTCAGCACATGATGCCCGACACTGGTTTAGGTTACTCAAGTTGAGACCCTGAAGAACTTGCTTGTTCGCCACCATCTCCTCGATGAAATCGAAGCATTCGTCGAGTTCCTTGTGTTCCTCACCAAGCAGCAGGCGGAGAACCTGCGACGAGAACTTGTATGATCCAAGGATGGACTGAATTCGCAGATCGTCCTTGAGCAGGCGTTCGCGCATTGTAGTCTCAACCTTCTCCATTGCCTTCTCTTTCTTTTTCTTGTCCGAGTTCAGCTTCTCATACACTGCGTTGCATTCGAGTGCGATATCGATCGATTCATCCAACTTTCCCGCGGTCAAGAAAGCAGGTGGATAGAGCTTGCGTCCAACAGTGTCTCCCGAGTCGATAAGATAACTGAGCACGTTCAGTTCGCGATCGCTAATGATGTCAGCCTCGCGAAGACTCACAAGGCTCCGGTTCCATGCCATCGCAAACGGGATCGTGCGCTCAAACTCAGGTCCTGAAATGCCCGTGATCGAGCCGATGTTCGACGCACGGCTGGCTCGCGACGCCACCTCGTCATCCATGGAACTCGACTCGTCGTCATCGTCGCCTCGCTCCAGCAAGTCAGTGTACTTCTGCGCCTTCACCACGATCGGAAGATTACCTTGAGACATTGAAATCTTCTCAAAACGGCGATCTAGCATGGGAGCGTCCTCCTTCTCTGTCGCATCCTTCTTCTTCTTGGTTTTCTTCTTCTCCTTCGTCACTTCCTCGTAAATGTTTGGAACAAGTTTTCTGTTGAACACTCGTGGGATCGACTTGAACGTGATTCGCAAGATGCGGAACGAGCGCAGCTCTCCAATTCGGAGGTTGAATCCGGCAATAGAGCCCACGACCACTGATAGCACCGAGTAGAAGATCTGGGCATCGTACATGAACACGAAGAATGCCGGAATCCAGAGGAAGAAGATGTAGACGATGTTGTGGAAGGATTGTTGGACCATGAAGTTTGAGTACTGAAGATAGTCGCTCGGATTGGCATTCCAAATGAAGAGTGACGTCTCGACAAGGTTCTTCACCATAAACTGGTAGTCGAACGTCAACTTGATCACGAAAAGCACTAGCCAGAAGCACAGGTACCGGCAGTACGTGTTCATCGGCACATACAGCGAACGGCCGACGAATCCTCCACCCATCGCCGCGAACAATCGCGTCTGGAGCTCGCACAGACACATTAGCGCGAGGAACGCGAGGCCGCCACCCAAGGCGAGCACGCCCTGATCCTTGCGGCTCATGTCAATGATACCCATGATGAGTGTCATCACTCGGGCTGGGTTTTCCTTCAGGCTGTCGATGTCAATACGACACTTGTCGCAGTTGAGGAATCCATCTCCGTTGTTGTTGATGATCGCGAGAGCTTTAGCCTTGTACGTCGGAATGCACTTTTCCTGGTCGAACTTGATGAGTTCACTCTCCGCTCCGTCCTCACCCAACTGAACCGCCTCGCCTGTTTGTTTGAAGCAGGTATCAATGAGGTCGAGGTAACACGCGCAGCGACCCGACGTCTTCTCGAGACAATTGGTGAACGGGATCTCCTGGATCAGAGTCTTGAAATCCACGGGATACGTGGAGAATGTTGTGCCAGGAATGTACGTGCTGACTCCCAGGCACGTCGCAAGCTTGTTCTCCATGCACCCACCATCCTCTAGCTCTGGGTTCGCTTCGTCATTAGTCTCCAGTTCAGTGTTCAGGGGCTGCGCGTACTTTTTGCCCATGACCGTGAAAACCTCGTCCGCAGTCGCCGACTGAATATCGGGACCGTACATGATGGGCGAGTCGGGGCAAAAGAGCACAATGTTGAGCGCGAGACCGAGAACGGTCATGAATAGCGCACAGTTGAAAAAGAAGATCCGGCGGAACGACAAGATCGCGCGCATCCACGTTCGCTTCTCGTTGAACGTCTTCTTGACCACCTTCGGGCGTCCCTTATCGTCATTCTCACCGAACGCATCGCCAATTGTCGTGTGGTTGTAAGTGAGGCACTTCTTTGTCCAGAAGAACTCGTTGAAATCGTCGTAGTTTCGGATCTCTGGGTGTGGCGCGCGCGCGCCCAGCGACGTCTTCTTGTCATTGTCGCGCTTGAACACGGTGTACATCGGGCGAATTGTCTTGACCAAGAAGGCATCAGGCTCGGCCTCGCTGCGCGACGTCGCCTGGGGGAGCATGTTGTGCAGCAGGAAGCATAGACACTCGGGCATCTGGCGGAAGTTGCCAGCTTCACCCCAAATCAGGAAGAAAAGCGCGATATCCACGAGCTTCTCACTCGAGAACTGCGGCTGCTGCGAGACGTGCTTGCACCACTTGGTGTAGTTTGTGAACAGTCGCGCGTGGAAACGCTCGATCCCGCGGGTCGCGTACTCCATCTCTTGCTGCTCGTCACGTGGGCGCAGGTAGTCGGCAAGCGCCTCCTCTGGGTTGACCTTCTCCTTGTCTTTTTTCTTCGCTTTCTTGTTGTCACCGCTATCAGCGTTCGGGTCGGCCTGTTCCTTGAAGTTGGTCAGCAGCATGAGCAAGTGCTCCTTCTGGTTGAGAACATTCTGCTCCTGGAAGCCGAACGTGCGCTGGAGCGACTCGAAGATATCACCCAGACTCGACGACGACTGCATCATCTTCATTACGGGCGTGTAGAACGCCGGGAGCTGCTCAAACTCGAGGATGTTGTGCTTGCGCAGCTTGGTCTTGCCCGGGCCGGAGCCGCCGCTCTGCGACTCGGAGCGCTGCGACTTGATCATCTTGACGTACCGCAGCATCTTGTGGTTGAGGCGCTCGGCCGCGTCCTTCTCCTCGGGCGTGTCGTACTCGATCTCGAGCGCGCGCTCCATGATGTCCACCGCGCGCAGCAGACTCGCCTCGGCGCCCTCGAGGTCCGGCGGCGTCGCGCCCTGGAGCGCCGTGCCGTGCTTGACGAGGTTCATGGCCTCGTCGCACATCTGGCGCTGGCGCTCGAGCGCCTCGCTCATCACGCCCATGCTCTCGCTCGCCTCCATGGCGCGTCGCGTCACCAAGCGGCCTCGTCGGAGCGGAAGTTTCCCTTTCTCTCGCGGTGGCGCCGCTCGCCGCGCAAACGGAGAATGAAGCGGCTCGTGCGTTCGTTGGTTTTCGCCCCCCGACGTTGGCTGTTGGCACCGGGTTTCCCTGGTTTTTGTTGGCTCGCTTCTCCACTCGACGCCCGCCCCAGGCAGTGTGGGATTCCAGCGGCCACCGCAGGGTTGGATACTCGACCGATGGGTTGGCGCTTGGATCAGAATGAGTGAAGTTATTCAGTTTGAGAGGTATAGTTGGGAGTTGGTTGACGGAACCAGGTTCAAAAAGAGGCATGTGATTGGACGAGGAATTCAATTTGACATTCCTGATTTGGGGTTAGGTACGTAGACGGCAACGGGTTTGATGATGGAGGTCACATTCACCCGGATACAGTGTTTAGACGACCCGGCCTGGCCCATTCTGAGTCGAAAATACTAACGGCACCTTGGATATGGGTTGGATCGAATTGACCCGCTTTGTTGGAAACGGGTTGAGCCCGTTGCACTTGCTAAATATGCCTGGCGGATTGGCCGAAGCCGTCGCCGACTGCTCATACATACTCCTGCACTGCGAGGGGGGGGGGGAGGGAGAAGGCGTTGTGCCTCCAACCACAAGCACTCGAATAGCATCGAGCCGATCTCTTGGGCGTCAGGAGTCGCATCTATAGAAAGCCGTGGACAAGAAACTCGCAATGATCGGAGCAGGATCTGTAGCCGATGGGTAAAAGCGATTGATACCATGGAACATTCCAACCGGGCCAAAGCACTGTCCATTGTTTGCCAGCGTGTACTGTAAGGGGGCGCATCTGTGGCTACAGAAGTGACGCCATGGATTCTGGATGATTCGAATCGATGGTGTCGGCAATGAGATCTTGGAGAAGCCACGCACCCACGCCAGTCCGGCCTCCCTCCTGTCCTGTTTCCCCACGCCCAACTAAATTGTCGACCATCACTCTGGTTGAAGTCCTGCCTCAAGCTGTCGCTATTTCATTTTCGACATTTCCGACGTCGTCCTGTGGTGGCCCATTTACCTTTACTAATTCATAGTGTACACCAGAGGTAGTTGATGACGTCGTCGCCCCACGTCGTGTTCTCCTTCCCGTCCGACGTGAACCGTCGCCAACGCCCAACGTCTTTGCGGCCCGAAGCCCCACGAGATCTTCAACCCCCCAACTTCCAACGCCCAACGTTGGGCCGTGGTCACTCACCGACTCGCCGTCCAAGTCCCACCAGTCCGCCCACGAATATGCTGCCGACCTCGATCCGCGCGACCGCCGCGCGCGTCGCCAAGCCCTCGGCCGCCGCCAAGCACGTGCGCTGCTTCGCCGGCAAGGCGCCGCACCTCGACGAGGCCGCGTTCACCGACTTTTCGCTCAAGCTCTCGGACGAGCAACGCGAGTTCCAGCAGCTCGCGCGCAAGTTTGCCCGCGAGGAGATGATCCCGAAGGAGCGCCACTACGACCAGACCGGCGAGTACCCGCAGGAGATCTTCGCCAAGGCCTGGGAGCTCGGCCTCGTGAACACGCACGTGCCCGAGAAGTGGGGCGGCCTCGGCCTCGGCGCGCTCGACAACGTCGTGATCGGCGAGGAGCTCGCGTACGGCTGCACGGGCATGGCCACGGCCATGGAGGCCAACTCGCTCGCGGCCGCGCCGCTGCTCGTCGCCGCGAACGACTTCCAGGGCAAGAAGTACCTCGGCCGCCTCACCGAGGAGCCGGTCCAGGCCGCGTACTGCGTGACCGAGCCGGGCGCCGGCTCGGACGTCGCCGGCGCCAAGACCACGGCCGTGAAGAAGGGCGACAAGTGGGTCATCAACGGCTCCAAGATGTGGATCACGAACGGCAGCGTCGCCAAGTGGTACTTTGTGCTCGCCAAGACGGACCCGACGCAGTCGGCCGGCAAGGCCTTCACGGGCTTCATCGTGGACGCCGACTCGCCGGGCATCACGGTCGGCCGCAAGGAGATCAACATGGGCCAGCGCTGCTCGGACACGCGCGGCATCACGTTCGAGGACGTCGAGGTGCCCGCCGAGAACGTGCTCGGCGCCGAGGGCTACGGCTTCAAGATTGCGATGCAGGCGTTCGACATCACGCGCGCGCCCGTCGCCATCGGCGCCGTCGGCCTTGCGCGCCGTGCCTTTGACGAGGCCAAGAAGTACGCCGCCGAGCGCAAGACCATGGGCGTGCCGATCGCGCAGCACCAGGCCATCCAGTTCATCCTCGCTGACATGGCCACGGGTATTGAGGCCGGCCGCCTGCTCGCGTACAAGGCCGCGTACGAGCTCGACTGCGGTCGCAAGAACACCATCTTCGCGTCCATGGCCAAGCGCTTCGCCGGCGACCACGCCAACAAGTGCGCGACCGACGCGATCCAGGTCTTTGGCGGCGCCGGCTTCAACACCGAGTACCCGGTCGAGAAGCTCTTCCGTGACGCCAAGATCTACCAGATCTACGAGGGCACCTCGCAGATCCAGCGCATGATTATCGCCAAGGAGCTCTTCTCGCGCGGCTCGCTCGAGCCGTAAGCGGATCGGCAAGTGACGGCAAAAATGGAGGGAACTGATACCTTCACTCCGTGCGTTTGTAAACGAGGAAAATAAACAAAACAACCTTCATCACATTATGACACTGGCCGGTCTTCTACCGTGTAGTACTAGTATGACAGGTTCACTCACGTACCTTGAGTATTCACGGCTCCACGCTCCATCACTGAATCCATAACGAGGAAGACACGAGAAATCGAATCTACACCCTATCTCGAATTTCATCATCGACTAATACATGTACAGGCTACCTACTAGTACGCACCTCTCTGCTCCTTCTCCACGCGCGAACTACTAGTACTAGTACGCCTTACGAGGCTGAGCTCGGTAAGGAAGCCCTGGTATGTGCGCGGCACGTAGTCGGGGTTTTGAGCCTTCATGGTCTCGAGGAACGAAATGTATGCGGCATGGAGGTCGTCCGCTTTCGTATGCGCGAGCGGTGTGAGCGCCTGGACTTCGGTTTTGGTCCAAGTCCGCTTGGCCGCCGGGGCTGGCGCGGCGGAGGACGAAAACGAGAATAGCTCCTGCGGTAGACTCGTCGGGCTCATGCGCCGCGTGGACTGCATGAGCGCGCCGCGCGTGAGGTTGCGACCCGTCTCTTGGTTGAACAATTCGACCGCCTTGGCCCAGCTACGGCCGTTCTCCTGGAAGAGCTCGAGTGCACGGCGGCGTTCCTGCTGGCTCAGGCGGCTGTCGCGGTACGTCGGGTCGGCCTCGCCCACGCGCGAGCGCTGCGCGCGGATCGAGTGGACGGTCTTGCGGTGCCAGCCGCGCCCCTCGTGGGCGTCGTTGAACTCCTCGACGATCTGCTGGACGAGCTTGCGCTTGGCGCGCGGCAGCGACGCGTTCGCGGCCTCCTCCTTCGCGAAATAGGCCTTCCAGGCCTCCCACTGGCCGGGCGCCCACCTGGACCGTTTGTCGATGACACCGACCGCATCTCGCGCCGGCGGCTTGGTCGAGCGGCTGCTTCTCTCTGGTACATCCACCGGACGCTCGTCTGGGGTGCCGCCCCGAGGAGATCCGCCCGGTTGTCCGTCGTCGTCAGTCGTGGGCTCGCCGTCGTCGGGCGTGTGCTCCACGGGGAAGCTCGTCTGCACGCGCGGCGGCGGCTTCCGTTCTCGTACTGATACCGGACTCGCTCGGGTGCCACGCGGCTCGGGCGCTTCGTCCGACGACGCGGCGTCGGGCCGCCAGCCCGTTCGCACCGTGGCCTTGCGCTTGGGCATCTCCCGCTGCTCGCGCGCTCTCGTCGACGCTCTGACGGCACCGGCGCTGGTCTCCTCCTGTGCGTTCGGCGCTTCCCGCGCGCTGACAGCGATGGCAGCCCCGCGACACTGACATGAGCTCTTTGCCGGCAGGCTGGCGGCAGCGCGCGAGTCAACTGGTCCTCGGGACCAGCACTCCTATCTGTCATCGAATAGCGTGTACCACATGAAAGCAGGTCGGCGTTTGATGTGGACCACGTAGTGTCGTGAGCCGAATATCAGACCAGAGATCTCAGACTGGAGCTCCGAGAATCAAGCGGCGTACGCTGTGCCGTAACTAGCACGCAGTGGGTGCGGGATCGTGGCAAACGGATGGACATCGAGGGACATGGGCCGCGTACACCTGCGACTTAATCAACTGGTGGGCTTGAAATACTGCGTCCAATCCCAAACGCCCCCCACATTGGCAGCGACGGCTACGTGCCTCGACGGTCATCTTTGGATGAGATCTTCGTGAGGTCTGGTCGCTCCGAGGAAAAGGGGTGTGTGCCAAAATAGCTCCTCTAGTATTGTAGCATTCTTGACTTACCGAGGAAGGTACCCTATGTGGTGGCGGGGATCTTCGCGGCTGCCCTTGGCTGGGAACGCACGTGGCGGCCATAGCTCCCCTGTCCTGACCCGTCATCAGGCCAGACGTCAACAAGAGGTGATAAGTATGTCCCGATCAGCGTTCTACCAGTTATCAGAACACCAAGAACACTGTATCAGAGCGGAACGGCCAGCACTCCGACCAGAACGGCCCCCGTGGATCAGTGTGAACTCGTGGCGCCACTGGTCCCGTCAGTTGGCTCGCAACAGGGCTAACTCGGTGCTCAGAGGGGTAACTCGGTGCTCAGTTCTGTGCCGATACGCGCAGCTCGTGTCGCCCAATCTCGTGTTGATCCACTCGCCTCGTCCTCA
>JAMFLL010001255.1:0-18203 GCA_027475725.1 Pythium rhizo-oryzae | reverse complement strand
CGGACGCAGGTCCAGCAAGTCCAGACACTCTTCCACCGAGTCGTACTTCTGCGCGTCCGACACGTCCGCGCTCTGGCGAAGGAACGCGCTGAACGTCAGCGCCTCACGGAACGTTGACGCCTCTGAGTGCACGTCCATCTGCTCACAGTAGCCTGTCGAACGGCGGATCGACAGGTCCGTCGCCTCGTGGCCGTTCAGCAGAATCTTGCCCGTGATCTTGCCACCCGTCTTGCGGCCCGCGATCACATCCATCAACGTCGTCTTACCAGCACCCGACGAGCCCATCAGCGCCGTGATCGAGCCGGGCGTGGCGAAACCAGAGATACCCTTGAGCAGCTCGAGCTCCCGCTTCGGGTTCGCCGGGTCCGGCACCGAGTAACGCAAGTTCTCGAACGTTAGCGTCACCGGCATGAAATGGCGCTCGCGCGCAGCCGTCTCCACGGTCAAAGCAAGCTCGCCCGATGTCGCCGCATCTCCACGCGGCGTCTCCACAAGACCGTAGTTATCTGAGCCCGTGCTCGAGCCGGTGCTCTTCACCACGTCGTCAGTGAAGTCTACGCTGTTGTGATCCTCGTCGCTCAAGCTCACGTGCTCCGGGCTCTCGTAGCGGATGTACTCCAACACAAAGCACGACAGCACCATGAAGAACACGTACGAGCCGATCAGGAAGAGAAAGCCGTAGCCGAGCCAAGACTCCGCCGACTGCACGTCAAAGAGACTCAGCTGGTACGCACCCATCTGCTTTCCGAACTTGGACTTGTAGTCGATACCATTGTACACATCCACGTCAAACTTGTCGTGGCGGTACTCGTTAACGCCAACAGCGCGCAGACACCACGCGATCGGGTTGATCCAGTAGATCCAGATGAAATAGTCCGGGATCTGGCTGCGCGGGATCACGAAGCCGGCGAACAGCACGAAGAACAGCACCGACACCATCGAGATCGGCTTGGCAATGTGAAGATCCGGCGCCACCGCAGACAGCGCGAAGAAACACGCCGCGAACGCCAAGTTGGTCAGGAACAGCAGCAGCTCGAACAGCAAGTACGACACGAACGTCGTCACGAAGCCGCACATCCAGTACACCATTGTGCCGAACACGATCGTCTCGAGAATCGCCAGCGGCAGCTGCGCGAACGAGCACGCCAGCACGTACGATGACGTGCGGTAAAAGTTGGACGCGCGCTGCTTGTAGAAGATCTGGCGGGCCGTGATGTACGTCGGAATCTGTGATGCCTGACCGAGCGCCAAGAACAGGATCGACTGGAAAATGATACCCATCACCACCTGCGCGTTCGTCACGTCAAACTGCCAAAACACCGACGAGTAGATCAGGCCGATCAGCACAACCATGAAGCCACGGCCCTTGATGAACGCAGTGTTGCGCAGCGTCACCTTGGTCTGACGCGCGATCAGCGTCAGTGTGCTGGCCACGAACGACTGGTGAAATTCCGGGATGTTGTCAAACACGCCCTCACGGTCCATCAGGCGCACCGGGTCGTGAGGGCCGTGGAGCTCCGCCAACATTGCCTCGTGGATCGGTGACCTCTCAAACAGAGCAGCAAACTCGCGCGCCTTGCGTGGGTGCCTCGAGCCGTCCGGACGGGCCACCTCGTACTTGCCCTGCTGCTGCGTGCCCAAGTCCATCAGGTAATCTGCAGCGTCGCGACGCGGCGGGCAGTGGAAACCCAAGCCGGCAAAGTACGGCATGATCTGCTCGCGAGGGCCATGATAGATGACGTAGCCATCGTTTAGGATCAGCACGTCGTCAAACAGCGCGAACACCTCGGGCGACGGCTGCAGCAGCGCGATCACCACCGTCTTGCGGAGCTTCTTCGCGATGCTGCGCTGCGTCTTGATGATATCGAACGTCGCGGCACTGTCGAGACCCGTGGAGATCTCGTCCATGAACGTCACGAACTTGTTGCCGAACTGCATCTCGCCCGTTGTCACGCGCTTGCGCTCACCACCGGACACACCACGGAGCATGGCGTTACCCACGACCGTGTTCTGGCAGTTCTCCAGACCGAGCTGCTGGATCACCACCTCCGGGTAGTGCTTGTATAGCGCTCGCGCCGCATCCAACGCTGCCGCGTTGTCTTCGGGCGAGCCGTTGACGAAGTGGCGCTCCGCGCGCTCAGACAGCTCACCACCGCAGCACTCATGCGCGAACTTGAGCGTCTCCTTGACCGTGAGCGTCGGAAAGTGGTAGTCACGCTGCGTCACGTACGACACGTACTGCGGGAGCCGCTTCTTGATCTCTTCACGGGACGCGCCGTTGTAGGTCACCTCGCCCTCGAAATCAATTTTCTTGGTCATCGGGAAGCGGCCGCTAAGAATCTTCATCAGCGCCGATTTGCCCGAGCCGGGCTGGCCCAGCACGAGCGTGATCGATCCGGGCCTGAATACGCCGTTCACATTCTTCAGGATGTGCTTCTTGACGCTATGCTTCTTGGCCGAGAACTTGCGCAGGGTCATCTTGAACTCGTTGAGCAGCGTCGGCAGCTCCTCGGCGCCGTCCTCGGTGTGGCTCGACACGAGCAGTTCGGCCGAGACGTTGAGGTTCTTGAAGCGGACCTCCATCTGCGGCAGCGCCTTGCCCATGGCAGCCTCCACGCGCGTCGAGACGTGCTCATGGAGCGCCTCCGAGCCGTGCTGCATCAGCCCCTGGGCGCTGTGGTACTCGATCGTAGGAGCGCCGACGTACTCCATCGTTGCAGGTTCGTTGGTCTGGCTGCGAGAACGAAAATACTGGAATGAGCTCACTGTGCCAACGCTGGGGACGACGACCGGGGGACGTCGCGGAGGGCTTCATGCATCTCGTGAGCTCTTGCCCCCATGTCGCTTAGCATAGACCAGAGTGATGGTCCATCGGAGATCTGGCTCACATGTGCCACAATGAGGAGTGATGGTCCCGATTTGATAGCAGCCATCTAGCTTTTCGTCTCAGCGACATTTTTGATGGCTTCAAAAGGTGCCTGTAAGTTCCAGTCGAATGGCCGTTCCAAGTTGACACAGACACCCTGCGCCGCAGGGCGTCTGTGTTCGTCAGCTTGGAGTCGTCACGAATGTTCGGCTGAAAGAGGTGCACTACGTTCACCGACGCGCTGGACTGGCCCCAGAGGATACTAATAAGTATGGCGGAGCAATGGCATTTGTGACAAGGCCAGAAAACCGCACCTTCAGCAAGGACTTGCACCACTGAGAGCAACGAATAGCGCTGGGCAGTCATGCGCAGTCACAGGCACGCCTTCGAGCTGATGTGTGACAAGAGCGCATAGTCTTGCTAGGCCCTCCCGCTGCCTCTTGACCTGTGTCTAGTGGTCATCAATGCATCCGTCTTGTTCGGTTTGTCTCGTCCTGCCCATTCGTGCTCGAAATATCGCACCATTCTGGCGTTCACTCGCTTATGGCCCCCCAGCTGACCGCGACTTTTCGTGACCCCACGAGGAACAGACATGCGCCGAGGGCCAACTTCGACTGCGACAACAAGTGCTTCCTTGGTGTTGTCCGATGGATGCGTCGGTCTCACAATCAAGGCGTTTCTTGGTGGCAGTAAGTTTGGGTTCTTCCTTCTCAAGCAGCATACACTCCTGTGCCACGGCAAGTGGTTATTGTCACTGTTCGCGTGTCAATCTGGCACCACGTGACTGAGCGCAGCATCACCGAGCGACGTGTCAATATGACTTCCAGCGCACCGTCGTTGAGCGGGATCCACTACATGCTTTGTGCTGCGTGAACACCATGCGATCCTTCTCCCCCAAACTCTTCCCAATCCTCCTGCGAAAGCATCAAAGATGTCACTGACCCACATCTACGAGGCCGATACATCACACCGCCCACAATCAACCCAAAACGATCGCGCATCTCGTTTGCGGTCGCAATCTGTTCTCCGATACCGCTCAACCGTCTATAATCGACTGCCCACGACGCCGATCGCCGTGCACGCGGCCGCGACCGCGAGAGCGCGCTTGAGCGCCTGCTCCGGGTGGCGGTGCGCAAAGAGAAAAATGTCGCCGAGCCGGCGCGACTGGAAGTGCGGCTTCACGTCAATGTCCATGGGCAGCGGGTTGGCTGCGATCTCGAAGATGTCGGCGACCATGCGCATCGTGAGGCCCCACAGGATAAAGTCGAACCGACCGCGCGGCGCCGGGTCCTCGTCGGGCGCCGGGTGAGTCGGCCGCGGCAGGTAGATCGAGCCAAACTGCATGTCGCCGAGCACCGTACGGATTGCGTTCTTGAGCAGCGGGCGGTCGCGTGTGGCCGGCAGCAGATCCTCGATGGGCCAGATGAACGGCTGGTACCGCACCGGGTTAAACAGCTCCTGGACGTCGACCCAGAAGACGTCCGCGACTTCCTTGTCCTGGATCACGGGCATGAACTCGTCGGCGTCGGCGGTCTCGTCGATGAAGAACACTACACAACACAAGCCCCACAGCGTCAGCACGAACACAGCGGCTAGTGCCATCAGTCTCGCTCGCACGGTACCTTCCGTGCCGACAAAGAACGTGCGGATGTGGGTCTGCAGCGTCGGCAAGCGACCGATCCAGTGAACATGCCTACCGGTACATATATGACTGTGAGAAAGGCCACTAATTGCAATCATTGTCCTCCAGAGCAGAACGCACGGCAGGTTCAGGTCGAGCCCGATCTCCTCCATGGTCTCGCGCGTGGCCGTCTCGAGCGAGGTCTCCCACTGGTCGCTGAGCGCCGCGCCCGCCGCGCCGGCCTGCGCGAGCGCCGGCGCCGGGCTGCTGGGCTTCTTCTGGCGGCGGCCGCCGGGGAACGCCACCTGCCCGCTCCACGTGTCGCGCTCGTTGATGCTGCGCCGGATGAACAGCAGCTCCAGCGTGCGGCGCTCGCGCTCCTTCCAGCGGAACACGGCCGCCACGGCCGCGCCCTGCGACGTAAAGACGAGCGACAGAGAGCGCGTTAGAGAGTGGAGCTGGCGGGAGGAATTTTGGCGATTGTTCGTACGGGTTCCGGGAGCCGCTGCGCGGGCTTGGCGGCCGCGAGCGCCGCGAGATTGTGGCGCAGCGTCGGCAGCAGGCCGCGCAGCTTGGACGGGTCCAGGAAGTGGCTCATGGAGGCGGCTAGAGAGAGAGAGAGAGGGAGGGCGAGAGCGCGCGCGCGCGCGCGGTGTTTCCCTTGAGGTGATGATGACGCGGAGGATGGCCAAAATGCCAAGATGCTGACGGGGGGGGGGGGGGGGGGGGTACGAAAGGATACATTTGTGGCGTAACCTCAAGAGGGTACGTCCACTGTAGGTGCTCCTATAGAGAGGAGGCAGCGAGGGTGCTAGTATAACGGGAGGAATGCCTGTTGTTGGCGCTTGACGCCGACGTGCGCGTTCGTGGGGTACGGCTTGGCTGGCGGCAGACTTGGTGTGACGCAAGGATCGAGTCCCATAGACAACGCATTCGTTCCCGCTTCTTGTGCTAACGTCGAAAGGACAGTCAGATAGGGAGAGTGGCGTCGCCATCAGAAGAGCGGAGAATTCCATCGAAACGGTGCCGACTGAACTTCCGCCACGATAGATCCACCACGATAGGCAACGCCGCACCTGTGTACACTTGGTACGTCTCGCATCTTGCAAGTCAAGACGCGATTCATTCTGCGCGCGTGGGCAACGCCTCGCCATCATTGGGGCCTCCAACTGGGAGTGGCGTTGCACAGGCCGCAACTCGCATGCTCCCATTGTACTACGTAGTACCAAGCGAGCTTGACGCCCGGAACACGAAGGTGAGGCTAGGGATGGTACCAGCAGCGCCAACTAGCTTCCCCACAAACAACATCAGGCGCTCCACTCCATTCTCCATGATCTTTTGGGCACCTCGAGAAAAAAATAAAATGAAACACATTTGGTTATGGACCCGTTGGTCCCACGGACGACCCTTGCTCCACTCCTCTCCGCTGCGCTCCCGCGACTACCTATTACTTGCTTCCTTTGTGGTACCTTTCGCGTCGGCTCAGAGCTCGCGCGACTGGTGGTTCGCGGCGGCGCCAGCCGGCGTGTTGCCCATGCGCGTGAGCACGGCCGTGCTGGCTTCAAAGTACGCCGTCACGACGTCGAGGCACCGCGAGAGCTTGGCCTCGAGCTCGGGCGAGAACAGGCGACCGTTGCCGATCGCGCCGGCGCCGGCCGCGACGGCCGCGGCGTGGAGCGGCGCGAGCTCCACACCGAGGCGCTGCGCGTGCGCGACGCGCTGGCGCTGGGCCTCGCCATGCTGCGGCAGTGCTGCGTTGGCCGCGCGCCCGCGCTTGACACCCGTCACGGGCGCCGGCGCGATCGCGGGCTTGGCGCGAGAAGCGGCGGCGGCAACGCCGTTCTTGCGCGGCGTGTCGCCGTCCTGGATGCTACCGCGGTCGTAGTCGTCGTGCTCGCCCTCGTCCTCGTCGCGGTCGTCGTCGTGGTCGTGCTCCGACGCGTTGGGCACGGGCTCGAGCACGCCGTCGTCGGCGAGCGCGAGCGCGCAAAAGCCCGCGAGCGGGAAGCCGCGCTGCTGGCGGAAGCGGCGCAGCACCGAGACGTCGGCGCGGCGCGTGGCGTACACGTCCTGCCACGCGGCCTCGTCCAGCTCGATCTCGCCGTCCTCGCGCGCCGCGAGCGCGTTGTGCTTGAGCAGCCACTGGTAGAGCTTGTACTCGCGCATGAGGCGCGCGAACTTGGACTGGATCACGGGCTTGTCCTTGCCGGCGCCGTAGCGCGCGACCATCTCGCCCGCGAGCCAGCGCCAGCCCTTCATGCGCAGGCCGTTCTCGCCGCGCAGCGTCGGGTCGCGGCGCGCGCGCGCATAGAGCTGCAGCAGCGACTCCTCCTCGTGGCGCGACCAGGACACGCGTTCTTTGCGAGTGGCGCCGGGAGCCATGCTGATTAAGATCGGGGCCGTCGTAATGCTGATTAGGGACAAGTTGGAAATCGAAAATGCGGGAGATAAAACAGCGGAGTCGCGGCTCCGAGAAAACCCAACAACCACAAAAAACGGAGCAGCGAAGAGCGGAGGGGAGCGGAGCGTGCCAATGGGAGGAGGTGCCAAGGGGAGGGGGGGAGCGAGGGGAGGAAAGAGCAAAAAATCATGTTCACGAAACGGAAGGAGGGGCGGGAAACGTAAACTACCGTTTATTTGCACTGTTTCCAAGTTACGCGCGCTTTTTGATGGGTGTTTTAGCGATCAATTTAGGGACTGCGCGTGCTCCAAACACGCGCCCATCGGTAAATTACCACATTCGAACTGTTTGAAAAACCTTTTTCCTGGAGTTTCCCATCTCAACATAAAAAACCTAAATAACTGTCTCCTTCGAGTTTTTTCCACCGTTTCAAAAACCGGTTTTGAACCGGGTTTTTTGTGGCGGCTGCCAACCGCCCAAATTTGTTCCATATCACATCTCTTTCGACAGGGAGTCGCACTCTCACCCACCGGCGGCCACACAAAAATCCAGCGCGGTGGCATATCTCTCGCGAGATCACCGCGATGACCAGGGCCCGGGCCAACGAGATCCAGGAATCCGGCGCCATCACGCGCCGTCCGGAGACCAGTGCTCGCGCTCTGGATGCTGGATCCAGCGGCGTCCAGTTCCCAACTTATCCAGCCCACACAGCACCATGGCACCGGTCCGGTACTGCTGCGGGCCGTCGCTGCTGGCGAACGGGCCCGAGGCGCTCCACGCCGACTACGCCGCCCGCGTCGAGCGCGCGCTGGGCCGCGCGCTGCCGCAGATGGAGGTGCGCGTCCGCGGCCTCCGTCTCACGTCGCAGATCCGGACGCGGCCAGCTGAGACCGTGGGCCGCCACGAGCTCCCGACCATCGGTAACGAGCTCGCGCGCGCGGCGCGGCTCGGGCGCGGCACCGCCAAGGCGCAGAAGCCCATCCTCCACGACGTCGACGCGGTCTTCCGCCCCGGGACCATGACGCTCGTGCTGGGCCAGCCTGGGGCAGGCAAGTCGGCGCTGCTCCAGGTGCTCAGCGGCCGCTTCCCGCTCTCCAAGACGCTGCGGCTCGAGGGCGAGATCTCGTACAACGGCGTGTCGCGCGAGGCCGTGGGCACGCGGCTCGCGCAGTTTGTGAGCTACACGGGCCAGCGCGACCGCCACTTCCCGACGCTCACGGTCAAGGAGACGCTCGCGTTCGCGCACGCGTGCTGCGGCGCCGAGCTGTCCGCGCAGGACGAAGAGCGGTTCTGCCAGGGCTCACCTGCCGAGAACAAGGCGGCGCTCGAGGCCGCGCGCCAGATCTACCGCCACTACCCGGAGATCGTGACGCAGCAGCTCGGGCTCACGCACTGCCAGGACACGATCGTGGGCGACGCGGCGCTGCGGGGTGTCTCCGGCGGCGAGCGCAAGCGCGTGACCACGGGCGAGATGCAGTTCGGCGACAAGTTTGTGACACTCATGGACGAGATCTCCACGGGGCTCGACAGCGCCGCGACCTTTGACATCGTCAAGACGCACCGCAGCCTCGCGCTAAAGCTCCTCAAGACCGTGGTCATGGCGCTCCTCCAGCCGTCGCCCGAGGTGTTTGCGCTCTTTGACGACGTGCTGATCCTGAACGACGGCTACGTGATGTACCACGGCCGGCGCGAGCAGGTCGTGCCGTATTTCGAGTCGCTGGGCTTTGTGTGCCCGGCAGACCGCGACGTCGCCGACTTTCTGATCGACATCGGCACGCCGCGGCAGGCGCAGTACGCCAAGTCCACGTGCGCGTACGTGCAGACGCCCATGACGCCCGTGGAGCTCGCAGCGACCTTCCGCTCCTCGCCGATCCACAGGGAGCACACGCAGGCACTGCACCGCAGGACGCCGTGCGCCGTGCTCCATCCGTTCGAGGAGCGTCTGAAGGCGACGCCCGAGTTCCACCAGCCGTTCTGGGCCAGCACCAAAACGCTCGTGCGGCGCGAGCTGCGCGTCACGTGGCGCAACAAAGAATACCTCCTTGGCCGGCTGGCGATGCTCGTGGTCGTGGGCTTTCTGAACGCGACGCTGTTCTACAACCTCGACCTCAAGAACCTCCAGTCCGTGCTGGGCACGATCCTCTCGGCGTGCCTGTACTTCACGCTGAGCCAGCCGGCGCTCTCGCCGCTGCTGGTCGCGGGCCGCGACATCTTCTACAAGCAGCGCGACGCCAACTTCTACCGCACGTCGTCGTACGTTGTGGCTGTGGCCTTGAACCAGATCGTGCTAGCGGTCCCGGACGCGATCGGCTTCAGCTGCATCTCGTACTGGATGTTCGGGCTCGTGAACGACGCCGCGGCGTTCGCTGTGTTTGTCGCGACCGTGTTTTTGATGAGCCTCTCGTTCAGCGGCTGGTCGTTTTTGCTCAGCGCGCTGCTGCCCACGGCGGCGCTGGTCGAGTCCATCGCGACGCTGTTTGCGCTCGTGTTCACGCTCTTCGCCGGCCTCTTCATCACGCGCGTCAACATCCCCGTGTACTTTTCCTGGGCGTACTGGCTCAATCCGGTGGCCTGGGCGCTGCGCTCCATCAGCGTGACCCAGTACGGCCACGAGCAATTCGACGTGTGCGAGTACGACGGCATCGACTACTGCGCGCGCTTCAACGAGCACATGGGCACGTACTCGCTGCGGTCGTTCGACATTTACCCAGAGCGGATCTGGATCGGGCTCGGCATGGGCTTCCTGCTGGCCAACTTTGTGCTCTGCTTCGTGGTCGCAGGCTTGGTGCTGGAGCGCGTGCGCCACGACGCGAACGCGCACGGCGGCGCGAGTTCCGAGCACAGCGATGGCGCCGACGCGGCCAACGACGACGGCGAGGACGTCGACCTGAGCTTCGACGTGACGCTGGACGACGAGATGGTCAACGCCACGCGGATCGACGTGCTCACGCCGCGCGCACACCGCCCAGTGCCGGTCACGCTCGCGTTCAAGGACTTGCGGTACAGCGTGCCCGACCCAGCGAACCCGAAGCAGTCGTTGGA
Source organism: Pythium rhizo-oryzae (assembly GCA_027475725.1). Taxonomy (NCBI): domain Eukaryota; phylum Oomycota; class Peronosporomycetes; order Pythiales; family Pythiaceae; genus Pythium; species Pythium rhizo-oryzae. The sequence goes on along the minus strand of JAMFLL010001255.1, from coordinate 8,273 downwards.
GCTGCTCAAGGGCGTCTCGGGCTTTGCCAAACCCGGCACGATCACGGCGCTCATGGGCAGCTCCGGTGCTGGCAAGACCACGCTGATGGACGTGATCGCGGGCCGCAAAACCGGCGGCGAGATTCGTGGCCAGATCCTGCTCAACGGCCACGAGGCCACGCTGCTCTCGATCCGTCGAAGCACCGGCTACTGCGAGCAGATGGATGTCCACAGCGAGTCGGCGACGTTCCGCGAGGCGCTGCTCTTCAGCGCGTTCCTGCGCCAGGGAGCGGACGTGCCCGACGCCCACAAGTACGCGACCGTGGACGAGTGCCTCGACCTGCTCAACCTGCGCCCCGTGGCCGACAAGATCATCCGCGGCAGCTCGGTCGAGCAGAAGAAGCGCCTGACCATCGGCGTGGAGCTCGCGGCCCAGCCCAGCGTTTTGTTCCTCGACGAACCCACGAGCGGACTAGACGCGCACGCCGCCAAGCTCATCATGGACGGCGTCCGCAAGGTGGCGGACACGGGCCGCACGGTCGTGTGCACGATCCACCAGCCGTCGTGGGAGGTCTTCCAGGTCTTCGACAGCCTGCTGCTGCTCAAGCGCGGCGGCGAGATGGTCTACTTTGGCGACATTGGCGAGAACGCGTGTGAGCTCGTCGACTACTTTGCGGCGGCCGCGGAGGTCCCGCCACCCGCGGACGGCTACAACCCGGCCACGTGGATGCTCGAGGTGATCGGTGCCGGCGTCGAAAGCAGCGGTGGTGAAGCCAAGGCGTTGGCAAAAAAGTCTGTCGAGTTCACGCACCTGTTTGAGACCAGCTCCAAGAAGGCGCTGCTGGAGTGGAACCTGAGCCAGTACGGTGTGGGCCGCCCCGCGCCGGGCGTGGCGGCACTGGCGTTCCAGGAGAAGCGCGCGGCGTCGAATTTCGTGCAGCTCGTCTGGCTGCTCAGGCGGTTCTTCCGCATGTACTGGCGCTCGGTCGAGTACAACATGACGCGCATCGCGCTGGGCATGATGCTGGCCGTGATCTTCGGCTGCGCGTTCGGCAGTACGAGCTTCGACACGTACAAGGGCGTCAACACCGTGGTCACGATGATCGGCATCTCGAGCGTGTTCCTGGGCGTCGTGGCGTTCGACAGCGTCATGCCGTTCGCGATCGCGGACCGCAGCGCGTTCTACCGCGAGCGCGCAGCGCAGACGTACAACTCGCTCTGGTACTGCGTCGCGTCGTCGCTCGCGGAGATCCCGTACGTGTTCACCATGGGCTTTCTGTTCACCGCGATCTTCTTCCCGCTCGCGCGCTTCACGGGCGCGGCCCACTTCCTCACGTACTGGCTCGTGCTCTCGCTCCACCTGCTCGTGCAGACCTACATCGGCCAGGTGATCGCGTTCGCGTCGCCCAGCGTCGAGGTCGCAACCACGCTTGGACTGCTCGTGACCTCAATCTCGTTCATGTTCATGGGCTTCAACCCGCCGTCGAGTCTGGTGCCCAGCGGATACAAGTGGCTCCACACGGCCGTCGCGCCCAAATATGTGATGGCGCTGCTGGCGTCGACGATCTTTGGCAACTGCGACAACGGCGTGGAACTGGGCTGCCTGCGCATGGAAGGGCTGCCGCCGACGCTGCCGCCCGACATGACCACGGCGCAGTACCTCGACAGCGTCTTCCTTGTCAACGCCGACGACTTCTGGCCCAACTTGGCCGTGATCCTCGCGTACATCGCGGTGTCGCGCGTGCTCGCGCTGCTCGTGATGCGCTTTGTCAAGCACGAAACGCGGTAGTATCACATGAGTAGCTAGGACCTGTACAAACTAATCTACAAATTTAAGTTGCAACCCCAGGTGTGAACATGTTCACACCCGCCGCTTGGACTCCAAGGAGACGGGACAGGATTGCGAACGAGTTCACTCGACCGACTGGACTTCTGAAGATGCGAAACTGAGATGAAGTACGTCACTGCACGCACTTTCCAGATCGCGAGCCGCCTCAGGGTGAGTTGTCGGCATAAGTTAAACTCGGGGAAAGGAATTGACTGCCGAGGGACTTCGGCGCACGACGATCGTTCCCTTTTTTATATCTCGATCGCGAGCTCCCCGGCCACAAACTGGGCACCTTGAGTGATTTCTGAGTGATTTGCTGGGTGTTTTCTTCTGTGGCGTCAAACCGTCGAAACAGGAGTGATGGTCACCGGCCACCCAGCTGATCCAATCGACTGCAACTTGAAGTTTTAGAGTGATAGTCTCTCCTACCTACCCCTCTCTCATTTTTCCTGTCGTTGCTTGGTGGATGGATGAACCCACAATCGAGCCTGTGGGAGCGCACCCACACACCCATTTTTTTTCCTCCACGTACTTGTTCACTCGGTACCACAGTGCGCTCGAACGGTTCAGCCGGATTTTCCGTTGGCCTCGTGGGTGCTCCGCTCCTCCTCGGACTTCGCGTGGGCGCTACATGTGTGGTCGGGCGCAGGAACCCAGGTTTGGAGCTCACCAGGGGGCCGTCCGAGGAGACGACCCCGCCGGGGGCTCGAGGCTCCTGGTTCAAACGGCTTCTACAGCTGTGCTTTGGGGGGAACGCGTTTGCGTCCTTTTCACAGCAAGACGCCTCAGCCCCACAATCCATTTCTCCACGCGCCTGAGAGCAGCAACACCACGACGGGATGGCGCGCGAACTGATCAAGGACCAGGATGGGTACGTCGCGGTGGTCGACTACTCGAGCCCGCAGGCCATCCTGCGTAACGGCCACGAGGCGCTCCACGACGACTACGCCGCGCGCGTCGAGAAGGCGCTCGGCGGTGCACTGCCCCAAATGGAGGTGCGCGTGAAACACCTCTCGCTTTCCGTGCAACGCACTGTGCGCCACAGCGGCGATGCCTACGAGCTGCCATCGATCGGCAATGTCCTGAAGAAGATCGGCCGCAAGATCGGTCGCCGCGGCGAGCTGCGCCAAGTCACGACGCCCATTCTCCACGACGTCAGCGGCGTCTTCAAGCCGGGTACGATGACGCTCGTGCTGGGCCAGCCCGGTTCAGGCAAGTCCTCACTGCTCAAGCTGCTCGCGGGCCGCTTCCCGATGACCAAGGGCATCGTCGTGGACGGCGACGTCACGTACAACGGGCTCACGCGCGACGAGCTCGAGACGCGGCTGCCGCAGTTCGTGAGCTACGTCGCGCAGCGCGACCGTCACTACTCGACGCTGACGGTGAAGGAGACGCTCGCGTTCGCGCACCAGTGCTGCGGCGCCGAGCTGACGGCCCGCGACGAGCAGCTCTTCCAGCAGGGTCCCGCAGACGCGCGGCTGGCCGCGCTCGACGCCGCGCGCGCCATGGACGCGCACTACCCGGAGATCGTGAGCGACAAGCTCGGTCTCACGCACTGCGAGAACACGCTGATCGGGAACGAAATGATCCGCGGTGTCTCGGGCGGCGAGCGCAAGCGCACGACCATCGGCGAGATGGAGTTTGGCAACCGCTTCGTAACGCTCATGGACGAGATCACGACGGGGCTCGACAGCGCCGCGGCGTTCGACATTGTGAAAACCCAGCGCAGCCTCGCGCAGAAGCTCCGCAAGACCGCGGTCATGGCGCTGCTGCAGCCCACGCCCGAGCTCGTTGAGCTGTTCGACTTTGTGCTGATCCTGAACGAGGGCCACGTCATGTACCACGGCCCGCGCGCGCAGTGCGAGCCGTATTTCGCGTCGCTGGGCTTCGTGCGGCCGCCCGGGCGCGACCTCGCCGACTTCCTCATGGACCTCGGCACGAGCCAGCAGTCCCTGGCGGACGCGTCGGAGACGACGGAGAACGGCAAACCGCCAGTCGCACGCCGCCCAGCGCAGTTCGCCGCGCTCTTCCGCGAGTCGGACGTGTACGCGTCCATGATGCGCGAGGTGGACAGCACGCTCGATCCGGCGCGCGCGGCCGACGTGACGGCCCACTTGGACGCGGTGCCCGAGTTCCACCTGGGCTTCTGGGCGAGCACGTGGCTGCTCACCAAGCGCGAGCTCACGGTCACGTGGCGCAACGTGCCGTTCATCAAGGGCCGCGCGACCGTCGTCGTGGTCATCGGACTCATCTTCTCGACGCTCTTCTACGACTTCGACCCGGCGAACACGCAGGTCGTGATGGGCACGCTGTTCCCGACCATTCTCTTCTTCACGCTCGGCCAGATCGCGCAGCTGCCGCTCTTCCTCGCGTCCAAGGAGATCTTCTACAAGCAGCGCGGCGCCAACTTCTACCGCACGGCCGCGTACGTCGTGGCCACGGGGCTCAACCAGGTCCCGATCGCCGTGATCGAGTCGCTAATCTTCGGGCTGATGGTCTTCTGGCTGTGCGGCTTCGCCGGCGGGATCGCGTCGTTCCTCGTGTTCGAAATCGTGCTCGTGGTCGCGAGCCTTGCGTTCGCCGCGTGGTTCTTCCTGCTCACGACCTTTGCGCCCAACATGCAGGTCGCGCAGTCGCTCGGCATGCTCTCGATCCTCGTCTACATCCTCTTCGCGGGCTTCCTGGTCACGCACCAGCACATTCCGGACTACTTCATCTGGGCGTACTGGGCAAACCCGATCGCCTGGGCGCTGCGCAGCCTCGCCATCAACGAGTACAATGACGCGCGGTTCCACACGTGCACGTTCGGCGGTATCGACTACTGCGCCGCGTACGGCGCGCAGATGGGCACGGTCTCACTTAAGATCTACGACATCTACACGGACGCGCGCTGGATCGCGCTTGGTGTCGCGGTCATGGCCGCGTCGTTCGCGCTCTTCCTCACGCTCGCGGGCCGCGTGCTCGAGCGCTCAAGCTTCGACACGCAAGACGCCCACCACGGACCCGCTTCCGGTTCGGACGCCGCGGAACGCGAGCGTACGACGACAACCGACGCGGTCTCGGAAGACGAAGCCGGAGCCTGTGCGTACCACCTGTCGCGCACGCCGCGCGGCGACGTCACGATCGCTGTCAGTGAGTCCCAGCGCGCGCACACGCACGCGGTGCCCGTGACGCTCGCATTCCAAAACCTCTGGTACTCGGTGCCCGACCCGCAGAACGCCAAGGAAGAGCTCGTGCTACTCAAGGGCATCTCTGGCTTCGCCAAGCCGGGCTCGATCACTGCGCTCATGGGCTCCACGGGCGCCGGCAAGACGACGTTGATGGACGTGATCGCGGGCCGCAAGACCGGCGGCAAGATCCAGGGCGAGATTTTGCTGAACGGCCACGCGGCGACCGACCTGGCGATCCGCCGCGCGACGGGCTACTGCGAGCAGATGGACGTGCACGCTGAGGCGTCCACGTTCCGCGAGGCGCTCACCTTCAGTGCCTTCCTACGACAGGACGCCGAGGTCTCGGACGCCGACAAGCACGCCTCCGTGGAAGAGTGTCTGGACCTGTTGGGCCTCCGCCCGATCGCCGACCACATGATCCGTGGCAGCTCGGTGGAGCAGATGAAGCGTCTCACAATCGGCGTGGAACTCGCAGCGCAGCCGAGTGTGCTTTTCCTGGACGAGCCAACGAGCGGACTGGACGCGCGCTCGGCTAAGCTCATCATGGACGGCGTCCGCAAGGTCGCTGACAGCGGTCGCACCGTGGTTTGCACGATCCACCAGCCGTCGGCCGAGGTGTTTTCGGTCTTCGACAGCCTGCTGCTGCTCAAGCGCGGTGGTGAGATGGTCTACTTTGGTGAATTAGGCGAGAGCGCGCGCGCGATGGTAGCGTACTTTGAGGCGGTCGAGGGCGTCGCACCGCTGCCGGTGGGCTACAACCCGGCGACGTGGATGCTCGAGGTGATCGGCGCCGGCGTGGGCAGCTCGGCCGGCAAGGACACGGACTTTGTTGCGCTCTTCAACGGGAGTTCGACCAAGACGCGCATGGACGCGGACATGGCCGTGGCACGCACACCCGGCCAAGAGGTGGCGTTCGGCCGCAAGCGCGCGGCGACAAACGCGACGCAGGCCGCGTTCTTGGTGCGCCGCTTCGTGGACGTGTACTGGCGCACGCCGGACTACAACCTCAAGCGGTTCCTGCTCAACATCGCGCTGGCGCTGATCATCGGGCTCACGTTTGTCAACACGGACTACGCGACGTTCCAGGGCATGAACGCCGGCGTGGGCATGGTGTTCGCGGCGGCCGTGTTCGCCGGCGTCGTGTCGTTCAACAGCTGCATGGTGGTCGCGGCCGAGGCGCGCAACGTGTTCTACCGCGAGCGCGCGGCCGAGATCTACAGCGCGTTCTGGTTCTTCGTGGGCACGACCGTCGTGGAGGTGCCCTACGCCGTGGCCAACTCGCTCGTGTTCTCGAGCATCCTGTTCCCGGTCGTGGGCTTGTCGGGCGTCGCGCGCTTCGCGCAGTTCTGGCTCCACCTCACGCTCCACGTGCTACTGCAGACTTACATCGGCCAGTTCCTCGCGTTCGTGCTGCCGTCGCTCGAGGTCACGCTGACCGTCGGTATGATGGTCACAGCTATCTTCTTCCTCTTTATGGGCTTCAACCCGCCGGCGAGCCAGCTCCCGGGCGGCTACAAGTGGCTCCACCAGGGCTCGCCGCCGTCCTACTCATTCAAGATCCTCGCGTCGCTCGTGTTCGGCGAGTGCGAGGAGCCCGGCGATACCGGCTGCCAGCGCCTGCGTGACACGCCAGCGACACTGCCGCGCGGGCTCACGGCCGCCCAGTACATCGACAAGGTGTTTGAGATCCGCCGGGACGAGCTCTGGCAGCACGCCGCGGTGATTGTCGGCTGCATCGTGCTCTTCCGCGTACTCGCGCTGCTGGCGCTGCGCTTCATCAACCACCAGAAGAAGTGAGACCGTGGCCCTCTATCTAATGGATGTTTACTCTTTTCTACTTTGGGTCTTCTCGGGTGTTTGCGTCTGGCCAGTACATGCGAGTGCAATGTTGCGACCTGCAAAACGGATCTCTCGGTTGGACAGAGTGGGTTCACCAGTCTCGAGTCCATCGCCCCATCCAGGTCTCGAGAGGGGACTGGATGCAGTAGCTGCCAGAGGCTCCACATAAGATCGCATGATGCCAATCAGTGAATGTCGTGCCTGGATCTGACTCTGTGAATTGCCTCACATGAGATCCGCGTGGCATGGGTGCGTGGCTGCAAGTGCGCGTGCCGCCCATCGTCGACATGCTCGTGGGTTGTTCGTTCCGTATCTTCGTAAAGTATTTTTTTTTTTTTGTCGTGGCGATTCTTCCGGACGCGACTCAGCGCACTCGTCAACATGGTCGTTGTGAACGAAGCCGAATCTCCTGCCGTAACCGACGCGCCTTAGCAATGGCAGCGCTCGGCTCGGCGCGTGAATCATTCGCGAACGGTGGAGCCGATCGCGTCGAGTGCCACCAAGCAACTCCTCTAGCGCGCACTCCCTTCGCTGGCGAGTGTGACCTTCCAGAGGCTGGTCCTGAGACTCTCTAATTAGAATCTCTCTGGGATAGATTCGGACGGCGAAGGCCACGCTTTGCCGGGCGATATCCACTCGGTCTCTCGGTGCATCAAGTACGAAAAAATTACTGTGGCTTTGACAGCGCGTCGCGCGTGGGTCCAGAACCTACGAGTGGATTTTTCGAACAAGCGACTTGGGGTCTTGACATCTGCTGTATGAGTGTGCGTCCAGCGAGCCAACTCAGTCGGTCGCGCTGATGGTGAGACCCAGTATTAGCGCCACGCGGCTATTAGTAAAAGGAGCGGGGCGTCGCAACTCATTTTCTGCCGAGTGCAGTTCTTGGGTTCGCGGGGAAAAAATTCCAGCCACCCAGCTGGACCCACGAGAGTCACCCCGGTGGTGGTCATGGCTTGACTATCGTATTCTACAATTACATCATGTCATACAGGTAGATTTATATTAAAAAGATCAAAACAAATGTACGTATTGTTACATTATATACATTTATGAGACCATCGGTGCTGATATATACTGAATCAGTACTTTGCCTCCGAGTGTTGCGCCGGTGGCCTGTCTACGCGTGCTGGGCGTGGCTTGATCTCTCGAGTGGACCCACGCGGGGGCCGATAGGTATGTAGTTCTTTCCTCTTGGAGCCATGAACGACACCTACATGGTCGTGTATCAGCCGGCGAGGCCGCCCAACCGCGACTCGGGAGCGCCTGAAGCTCACTTTCCAATTCGCCTTGCGCCACAAACACACACACACACACACACACACACCAGCAATGGCGGCACCACCGACACACACAGCCGCGGCCTCGATCGACTACTGCTGCCCGCAGTCGCTGCTGGCGAACGGGCCCGAGGCGCTCCACGCCGACTACGCGTCCCGCGTCGAGCGCGCGCTCGGCAG